>JAXIVJ010014774.1:0-33468 GCA_036785665.1 Chirona hameri
ATCTATATATCTATATATCTATATATCTATATATCTATATATCTATATCTATATCTATATCTATATCTATATATCTATATCTATATCTATATCTATATCTATATCTATATCTATATCTATATCTATATCTATATCTATCTATATCTATATCTATATCTATATCTATATCTATATCTATATCTATATCTATATCTATATCTATATCTATATCTATATCTATATCTATATCTATATCTATATCTATATCTATATCTATATCTACATCTACATCTACATCTATATCTATATCTATATCTATATCTATATCTATATCTATATCTATATCTATATCTATATCTATATCTATATCTATTACATCTACATCTATATCTATTACATCTATATCTATTACATCTATATCTATTACATCTATATCTATTACATATTACATCATATTACATATTGCATCTATTACATCTATAACTATATCTATAACTATATCTATATCTATAACTATATCTATATCTATAACATCTATATCTATAACATCTATATCTATATCTATATCTCTACATCCATCTCTACATCTCTACATCCATCTCTACATCTCTACATCCATCTCTACATCTCTACATCCATCTCTACATCTCTACATCCATCTCTACATCTCTACATCCATCTCTACATCTCTACATCCATCTCTACATCCATCTCTACATCTCTACATCCATCTCTACATCTCTACATCCATCTCTACATCTCTACATCCATCTCTACATCTCTACATCCATCTCTACATCTCTACATCCATCTCTACATCTCTACATCCATCTCTACATCTCTACATCCATCTCTACATCTCTACATCCATCTCTACATCTCTACATCCATCTCTACATCTCTACATCCATCTCTACATCTCTACATCCATCTCTACATCTCTACATCCATCTCTACATCTCTACATCCATCTCTACATCTCTACATCCATCTCTACATCTCTACATCCATCTCTACATCTCTACATCCATCTCTACATCTCTACATCCATCTCTACATCTCTACATCCATCTCTACATCTCTACATCCATCTCTACATCTCTACATCCATCTCTACATCTCTACATCCATCTCTACATCTCTACATCCATCTCTACATCTCTACATCCATCTCTACATCTCTACATCCATCTCTACATCTCTACATCCATCTCTACATCTCTACATCCATCTCTACATCTCTACATCCATCTCTACATCTCTACATCTCTACATCTCTACATCTCTACATCTATACATCTCTACATCTCTACATCTCTACATCTCTACATCTCTACATCTCTACATCTCTACATCTCTACATCTCTATCTCTCTATCTCTCTACATCTCTATCTCTCTATCTCTCTACATCTCTACATCTCTACTTCTCTACATCTCTACATCTCTACTTCTCTACATCTCTATCTCTCTACATCTCTATCTCTCTATCATACATCTATACATATACAATTCAGATGATACGAATGACGTTTCCTGTGATCGGACCACACTTGTTGAACGTGCTAAACTGCTCACTGGCAACTGGTCAGGTCCCCAAAATGTGGAAAATTGCTATTATGCAGCCTGTCTTTAACCCTATTTGTAACAGGCTCCTGGCTACCCCTATTTGTAACAGGGGGGGGGGGGGGGGCGGATTCCGCCCCCCCCCCCCTCCGGAGATCTCGAGATCTACCCGTCCGATTTTCAAAAATGAAACGGTGTTTGGTTCCCCTCAACACGATCTACATTTATAAATAATAATAAAATCTAATTTTTGGATAGGGGGGCAACAGGGGGGCAAAAACGAAAAAAATTAGGGGTATTTTTGATTCAACATAGCTTTCATGTTTATCGACCGATTTTAACACAACTAATAGGAATCGATAAAGATTGAATCGGAAATTGATATATGACGGTGACGTTTGCAAATTCAAAAAACATAGGCGTGTGCGGGTCACTCAATATGGGGGTGAAGTAAATGCGTAATAAAACCATTTTTTTGATGTCGTTTTTTGATAAATGAAATGGTATGTGATTGAGACATTAGAAAAAAACAGTTATAAATCATATTTTTTGCCATAGGCGGTACCAGGTTAGTGAAAAGGGGGGTAAAATTGGGAAAAATATTAACCGCAGACAAGTTGCTACCCAGCACTATAAATATGTTACTGATCATAGATAGTTCCTTTTTGCATGTTGTACTTCATCATAGGCGTATCCAGGATCCAAACTAGGGCGGCGCAAGACCTTTTGATAAGTATATTATCCGCTATTATGATACTAACTAGTCAACAGTGACTATTTCACTTACAACTTCAATTAATATTGCTTACCCCCCTTTTTACCCTACCTGGACTCGCCTATTATCTTATAATCGTTCGTAGAGTAGCCTGTGGTGCGTGTTTCATCCGAAAACTGCAGTATGTTATGTCATTGTACGCCCATGCCTCTTAGTTTCCTTGCAATAATATGACCCCCTTTCTTCCATTCCTGAGCGCGCCTCCGCAAAAAAAAATACCTTATTCCCTTTTCTGGTCTCCTATGTGCATATATTATTATAAGCCAAACGTATATTGCGCCGTTATCGCTGGCATATCGTCATCACCATGCCAGTCACCCCCTTTTCATGTTCCTGAACACGCCCCTGAAACTCTATATGTAATAAATTATGCAAATAATGGAAGCAGAAGCTATCTTTTACATCTTGATCGCTATAAATGCCCCTTACATTGTTCTATTGGCTTCCCGCCAAGTATTGAATACTTCCTGGAAACCCCCCTTTTTCAAGCCCCTGAAACCGCCTCTGCCATGTAATTTTGTATGATATTTCATTAACATCATCTAATTTGCCCTTTTTGCAATCACGGTAAACCGATTTAACTCCTTCATACTTGATGCAGTTAGGAAGAAACCGTGAAGATCGCATTTCCGTATTTTCGCCAAATGTCGCCTCCGAACCCACCCAAAACTGTGCCCTGGAACCGCCTCTGTTCAAGTTAAGAATTCAAAATTTTGACTCCAAATCTGGAGTTCAATTCTATGAAAAGTCCCAAAATTTAATGGGCCTGCTCCCAGCCGTTCTGGAGATATCTGCGAAAACATGAGGGGGGGGGGGGGCGGAATCCGCCCCCCCCCCCCCCCTGTTACAAATAGGGTGTCAGGAGACCGCACAGACCCCAGTAACTATAGACCAATATCGATTGTGTCAGTCATAGGGAAGCTCTGTGAACGGATCGTGTGTACTCAGTTAGAGCAATTTCTGCAATCTAACTACATACTTTACTCGCAACAGTATGGCTTTCGTCAAAACCACTCAACTGAGCTTGCCATGTTGGATGCTGTCACGGGCATAACAAACCAGATTGATGCAGGACGGGTAGGACAGGACTGGTGATGCAGGACAGGACTGGTGACTGCTGACACGTCCAAAGCGTTTGATAGCGTACGCCATGATATGTTGCTGGATAAGCTCGGTTGGTATGGCGTAGACAGACATTAGTTTGAGGATTGGTTGTCGCATCGTTGTCAGTCTGTTCGTGGTGGTTCATCGAACCTCGTGCCAGTTACTCACGGTGTCGTTCAGGGTTCGGTGCTTGGACCGGTTCTTTTCCTAATTTTCACCAATGATTTCGCCTCACATATTTCAGACAGTAAGGTCATTATGTATGCAGATGATACACAGTTCATCGACTCAGACGAACCAAGCAACTTAGATTTGCTTAAAATCAGAATTGAACGCACCTTAGCTACCGCTTTGACCTGGTTTACTCAAAATGGTCTGAAAATCAACCCATCAAAGACTGAATTTATAGTGTTTAAAACAAGACGTAGGATAATCAGCGAAATAAGTATCCGTTTTGGTGACCATACCCTTGGAGCTACTTCTAAAGCTAAAGTGCTAGGAGTCGTGCTTGATCCCGCCCTTACCTGGGAACACCACATATCATTGACCGTTCAGCGCTGCTATCAGGTGCTCGTAGGCATGTGCAGATTACGAAATAGGCTACCGCGTGAACTAAGGATGTTCCTGATTGAAGCATTAGTTTTCCCTCTCATCAGGTATTGCGCCTGTGTATGGGGTGGCGCGTGTTCCATTCAAAGTGGAGACTGCAAAAAGTCGTTCATTTTGCTGCGAGAATGATTTCAAACTTGAAAAAGAGCGACCATATATCCGGAACACTGGCTGAGCTCGGATGGCCGTCCATTGACAACATGGTCGTTGATTCTGACATTACCCTGATAAATCGACTATTGGCCAGCGAGTATGCACCACCTGCGCTGATTGACCTGCTCTCTTTTCGAAGTGAGGTGACAGATCGTTCGTCACGCTCATCTACGGCTCCCCTTTTACAGCTCCCGCAGGTGCGAACGGAGCTTAAACGAAGGTCTTTCTCTTAAAAATTGGAATGACTTGATACCTGAGTACAGACAACACCAAATGAGATACGAAATTCAAGAGTGATGAATTGTTCTAAGAATGTTGTCTGTTTTCTTCGATGGAATTGTCAACATATCGTGTACCTGTGTTGCATGTTATATGCACTGTATGTATATCCTGTTCAATCTTGTCTTGATCAGTGTTTTACCTATTGTTACATGATCACAGAAAAGCCAGTACTCTGGAAGTGTTCAAATATATATATGAAATATGAAATATACATATATACATATATACATACATACATATATACATATACACATATATACATATATACATATATACATATATACATATATACATATATACATATATACATATATACATATATACATATATACATATATACATATATACATATATACATATATACATATATACATATATACATATAAACATATATACATATATACATATATACATATATACATATATACATATATACATATATACATATATACATATATGCATATATGCATATATGCATATATGCATATATACATATATACATATATACATATATACATATATCCATATATCCATATATCCATATATCCGTGGATGGGTGGATGGGTGGATGGGTGGGTGGATGGGTGGATGGGTGGATGGGTGGATGGGTGGATGGGTGGATGGGTGGATGGGTGGATGGGTGGATGGGTGGATGGGTGGATGGGTGGATGGGTGGATGGGTGGATGGGTGGATGGGTGGATGGGTGGATGGGTGGATGGGTGGATGGGTGGATGGGTGGATGGGTGGATGGGTGGATGGGTGGATGGGTGGATGGGTGGATGGGTGGATGGGTGGATGGGTGGATGGGTGGATGGGTGGATGGGTGGATGGGTGGATGGGTGGATGGGTGGATGGGTGGATGGGTGGATGGGTGGATGGGTGGATGGGTGGATGGGTGGATGGGTGGATGGGTGGATGGGTGGATGGGTGGGTGGGTGGGTGGATGGGTGGATGGGTGGGTGTGATGGATGGATGGATGGATGGATGGGATGAGAGCTGAGATGGATGGATGGTGAGATGAGGTGAGAGCTGTCCCGGCCACGGTGCCGTGAGGTGGTGAGAGCTGCCCCGGTCACGGTGGTGAGGTGGTGAGGTGGTGAGAGCTGTCCCGGTCACGGTGGTGAGGTGGTGATAGCTGTCCCGGTCACGGTGGTGAGGTGGTGATAGCTGTCCCGGTCACGGTGGTGAGGTGGTGAGAGCTGTCCCGGTCACGGTGGTGAGGTGGTGAGAGCTGTCCCGGTCACGGTCACGGTGGTGAGGTGGTGAGAGCTGTCCCGGTCACGGTGGTGAGGTGGTGAGAGCTGTCCCGGTCACGGTGGTGAGGTGGTGATAGCTGTCCCGGTCACGGTGGTGAGGTGGTGATAGCTGTCCCGGTCACGGTGGTGAGGTGGTGAGAGCTGTCCCGGTCACGGTGGTGAGGTGGTGAGAGCTGTCCCGGTCACGGTCACGGTGGTGAGGTGGTGAGAGCTGTCCCGGTCACGGTGGTGAGGTGGTGAGAGCTGTCCCGGTCACGGTGGTGAGGTGGTGATAGCTGTCCCGGTCACGGTCACGGTGGTGAGGTGGTGAGAGCTGTCCCGGTCACGGTGGTGAGGTGGTGAGAGCTGTCCCGGTCACGGTGGTGAGGTGGTGAGAGCTGTCCCGGTCACGGTCACGGTGGTGAGGTGGTGAGAGCTGTCCCGGTCACGGTGGTGAGGTGGTGATAGCTGTCCCAGTCACGGTCACGGTGGTGAGGTGGTGAGAGCTGTCCCGGTCACGGTGGTGAGGTGGTGAGAGCTGTCCCGGTCACGGTGGTGAGGTGGTGAGAGCTGTCCCGGTCACGGTGGTGAGGTGGTGAGAGCTGTCCCGGTCACGGTCACGGTGGTGAGGTGGTGAGAGCTGTCCCGGTCACGGTGGTGAGGTGGTGAGAGCTGTCCCAGTCACGGTGGTGAGGTGGTGAGAGCTGTCCCGGTCACGGTGGTGAGGTGGTGGGAGCTGTCCCGGTCACGGTGGTGAGGTGGTGAGAGCTGTCCCGGTCACGGTGGTGAGGTGGTGAGAGCTGTCCCGGTCACGGTGGTGAGGTGGTGAGAGCTGTCCCGGTCACGGTGGTGAGGTGGTGAGAGCTGTCCCGGTCACGGTCACGGTGGTGAGGTGGTGAGAGCTGTCCCGGTCACGGTGGTGAGGTGGTGAGAGCTGTCCCGGTCATGGTGGTGAGGTGGTGAGAGCTGTCCCGGTCACGGTGGTGAGGTGGTGAGAGCTGTCCCGGTCACGGTGGTGAGGTGGTGAGAGCTGTCCCGGTCACGGTGGTGAGGTGGTCAGAGCTGTCCCGGTCACGGTGGTGAGGTGGTGAGAGCTGTCCCGGTCACGGTGCCGTGAGGTGGTGAGAGCTGCCCCGGTCACGGTGGTGAGGTGGTGAGAGCTGTCCCGGTCACGGTGGTGAGGTGATGAGAGCTGTCCCGGTCACGGTGGTGAGGTGGTGATAGCTGTCCCGGTCACGGTGGTGAGGTGGTGAGAGCTGTCCCGGTCACGGTGGTGAGGTGGTGAGAGCTGTCCCGGTCACGGTGGTGAGGTGGTGATAGCTGTCCCGGTCACGGTGGTGAGGTGGTGAGAGCTGTCCCGGTCACGGTGGTGAGGTGGTGAGAGCTGTCCCGGTCACGGTGCCGTGAGGTGGTGAGAGCTGCCCCGGTCACGGTGGTGAGGTGGTGAGAGCTGTCCCGGTCACGGTGGTGAGGTGGTGAGAGCTGTCCCGGTCACGGTGGTGAGGTGGTGAGGTGGTGAGGTGGTGAGAGCTGTCCCAGTCACGGTGGTGAGGTGGTGAGAGCTGTCCCGGTCACGGTGGTGAGGTGGTGAGAGCTGTCCCGGTCACGGTGGTGAGGTGGTGAGAGCTGTCCCGGTCACGGTGGTGGGGTGGTGAGAGCTGTCCCGGTCACGGTGGTGGGGTGGTGAGAGCTGTCCCGGTCACGGTGCCGTGAGCGAGGTCGACTGATGATGGTGACTCATATCCGGCGCGGCGGCCGTGCCGCCGTTCTCCTGTCACTGTCACCGCAGACCGGAGAGTCAGTCGAGGCCGACTAGTGAGTCGTGACTCGCTCCGGTCGACGGGCTCTGAGCTCGGCCGTCTGGTGAGGTAGTGGCAGCAGCATAGCTTCGCAGCCCTCCATTGGCATGGTGGGAGATATAGCTACATGCAGGGGCGTCGCCACCGGGGGCCTGGGGACCCTCCCTCCCAAGAATCGCTCCGGCCGGAGTCCGACCCCCAGATTCGTAGGATTTTTACATTAGCCCTATGATGCTGGTCCCCTAACCCCCTGGCAACATTTTGTGGCGACGTCACTGGGGTATACACGAATCAGATACTTCACATGTTTGAACGTCGGGACGCCACTTTTCCCATTGCTCCGCATCAGAATTGACAGGGCTGACCAGTTGACCGCATCAGAGTTGACCAGCACCAGCGGTGATCTGTTATATCCTGATCAGACTCGATTCAGCGGCTGATTTGTCACAATTGGCTGCCCCTGTGCCGTTCAGCTGCCTCATGGCTGTAACTCGATGCCATGCAGCCAGACGAGCCATCCGGCTGAGTGACGTCGTACTCCGGTCTGTCCGGCACAGGATATGACGTCATCCCATCGCCAGACATGAGACTTAATACCGGGACGGTCAAGGTCGACATACTACCATTTCATCCTAAGTTGCTCCTCACTCCCTTTCCTCTCCCCACTCACTCATCTCCAACAGCACTTTCTTCAATAAATTGTCTCCCCCTCACTGTCCCGTCTCCCTCCACTTGTCTTCGCTCTCTCCCTCTTCTCTCACCCGTCTCCCTCCACCTTGTCTTCGCTCTCTCCCTCTCCTCTCACCCGTCTCCCTCCACCTTGTCTTCGCTCTCTCCCTCTCCTCTCACCCGTCTCCCTCCACCTTGTCTTCGCTCTCTCCCTCTCCTCTCACCCGTCTCCCTCCACCTTGTCTTCGCTCTCTCCCTCTCCTCTCACCCGTCTCCCTCCACCTTGTCTTCGCTCTCTCCCTCTCCTCTCACCCGTCTCCCTCCACCTTGTCTTCGCTCTCTCCCTCTCCTCTCACCCGTCTCCCTCCACCTTGTCTTCGCTCTCTCCCTCTCCTCTCACACCCATCGCTCAGCTCTCTCCCTCTCCTCTCACACCCATCGCTCAGCTCTCTCCCTCTCCTCACACCCATCGCTCAGCTCTCTCCCTCTCCTCTCACACCCATCGTTCAGCTCTCTCCCTCTCCTCTCACACCCATCGCTCAGCTCTCTCCCTCTCCTCTCACACCCATCGCTCAGCTCTCTCCCTCTCCTCTCACACCCATCGCTCAGCTCTCTCCCTCTCCTCTCACACCCATCGCTCAGCTCTCTCCCTCTCCTCTCACACCCATCGCTCAGCTCTCTCCCTCTCCTCTCACACCCATCGCTCAGCTTTCTCCCTCTCCTCTCACACCCACCGCTCAGCTCTCTCCCTCCCCTCTCACACCCATCGCTCAGCTCTCTCCCTCTCCTCTCACACCCATCGCTCAGCTCTCTCCCTCTCCTCTCACACTCATCGCTCAGCTCTCTCCCTCTCCTCTCACACCCATCGCTCAGCTCTCTCCCTCTCCTCTCACACCCATCGCTCAGCTCTCTCCCTCTCCTCTCACACCCATCGCTCAGCTCTCTCCCTCTCCTCTCACACCCATCGCTCAGCTCTCTCCCTCTCCTCTCACACCCATCGCTCAGCTCTCTTCCTCTCCTCTCACACCCATCGCTCAGCTCTCTCCCTCTCCTCTCACACCCATCGCTCAGCTCTCTCCCTCTCCTCTCACACCCATCGCTCAGCTCTCTCCCTCTCCTCTCACACCCATCGCTCAGCTCTCTCCCTCTCCTCTCACACCCATCGCTCAGCTCTCTTCCTCTTCTCTCACACCCATCGCTCAGCTCTCTCCCTCTCCTCTCACACTCCCCCTTCCATCGCTCTTCCCAACTCTAGTCACCCCTGGTGCGGTGGCTGGGGCTGATTTCCCCTCTCTCCTGCTCTACCTCCTAAGTTATTACCACCGGGACCCCGCCGTCTTCCCCTCCCTCCTCCTCTCCCTCCCTTTCCCGCTCCCACCACTGCAGCAGGCCCGTTTTCACCCGACCACAGCGCCTGTACAGTGTGCACAATGACTCTGCCATCCTGGCGCCGTCGCCGGGCGGCACGCCTAACCACCGGTTTCCCGTGCCAAGTCACAGACAATGCGGATACTGTGCCGTATTACATGTAATGAGGATACTGTGCCGTATTACATGTAATGAGGATACTGTGCCGTATTACATGTAATAAGGATACTGTGCCGTATTACATGTAATGCGGATACTGTGCCGTATTACATGTAATGAGGATACTGTGCCGTATTACATGTAATGCGGATACTGTGCCGTATTATATGTAATGAGGATACTGTGCCGTATTACATGTAATGCGGATACTGTGCCGTATTACATGAAATGAGGATACTGTGCCGTATTACATGTAATGCGGATACTGTACCGTATTACATGTAATGCGGATACTGTGCCGTATTACATGTAATGAGGATACTGTGCCGTATTACATGTAATGAGGATACTGTGCCGTATTACATGTAATGAGGATACTGTGCCGTATTACTTGTAATGAGGATACTGTGCCGTATTACATGTAATGAGGATACTGTGCCGTATTACATGTAATGAGGATACTGTGCCGTATTACATGTAATGAGGATACTGTGCCGTATTACATGTAATGAGGATACTGTGCCGTATTACATATAATGCGGATACTGTGCCGTATTATATGTAATGAGGATACTGTGCCGTATTACATGTAATGCGGATACTGTGCCGTATTACATGAAATGAGGATACTGTGCCGTATTACATGTAATGCGGATACTGTACCGTATTACATGTAATGCGGATACTGTGCCGTATTACATGTAATGAGGATACTGTGCCGTATTACATGTAATGAGGATACTGTGCCGTATTACATGTAATGAGGATACTGTGCCGTATTACTTGTAATGAGGATACTGTGCCGTATTACATGTAATGAGGATACTGTGCCGTATTACATGTAATGAGGATACTGTGCCGTATTACATGTAATGAGGATACTGTGCCGTATTACATGTAATGAGGATACTGTGCCGTATTACATGTAATGAGGATACTGTGCCGTATTACATATAATGCGGATACTGTGCCGTATTACATGTAATGAGGATACTGTGCCGTATTATATGTAATGAGGATACTGTGCCGTATTACATGTAATGAGGATACTGTGCCGTATTACATGTAATGAGGATACTGTGCCGTATTACATATAATGCGGATACTGTGCCGTATTACATGTAATGAGGATACTGTGCCGTATTACATGCGAGGAGAAGTGTTATGTGACGTTAAGCGAGGCCGATGATCGTCTGCACGCGGTAAACAAAACGGAAGTGGACGGGTTTGTTTTTCTATTTCTATGGAGAGGAGGGACAACCCATGGACCCGGTTGGAGATACGCGGAGTGCCAATGCACTTTCTCAGAACGCTGGGGTGTCGTCAGCCTGTGTGGGCCGGAGGTAAGAACTAGACGTGACGCCGCTGGACTAACTGTTTAGTTACGTCATACGGCCAGTGGCGGATCCAGAGTGGGAGGGGGGGGGGGGGGGGGGCATGCCCCTCCTCGAGCCTAGAAGGGGCCCGAGGGGTCCCCCATAGGCGATCAAAGTGACTCGAAACGAATTTCACTCTGCTTTCAAACAAAGTGCAAGTAAGGTAGTAGTAAAACAACAAAACCCAAGGCCTGAGAGGGTTCTCTGCTGGCCTGAAGGAGCCCTCTGATCAGCTGAGGGGCACTCTGGCCGCCTGAGGGGGCACTCTGGCCGCCTGAGAGGGCACACTGGCAGCCTGAGGGGCACTCTGACCGCCTAAGGGGCACTCTGGCCGCCTGAGGGGACACTGGCCGCCTGAGGGGACACTGGCCGTCTGAGGAGGCACTCTGGCCGCCTGAGGGGTATTCTGGCCGCCTGAGGGGGTACTGGCCGTCTGAGGCTGTCCTGAGGGAGTCGGGATCCGCTTCCATTGGCGGTGGAACAGGGGGGAGGAACCGGGCACCGTGCCCTCTTGAATCCAGGAGCGGGAGGCGGGGTACCAATGCCCTGGTGCCTCCATCAAATTGCTGAAAACCCACATATTTTATGCGAAATGGTGCAAAATTTAGAGACAAAAAAGCGACGCTTCGCGGCGCATATTACATACGTGCGTCTGGATAAATCCTCGATGTCAGGATGTTTGTTGACTATCGTTTTTGTCGCGAACGAACCCATAGTGCCCGCCGTTTGGGATTTTTTATAATGTGGTTCATGGTTGGAAATCGATGAAACGTATTTGAAACTGGTAAGCAACTGCACCCAAGCTGTTATAATTCTGTGAGCAAAAAAAGTAAAAAATAGAGCCACTGCGGCGAAATTACTTCTATCTTTGCGGTGCAAGAATCCCATTAAGTGGTTGCATTGGTGCCCTTGGGCTGAGTTGAATTTTTGAATGAATGAAATGAAAATAATATATTTTTTTAAGGCCTAGTTATCCAGACCCAAAAATAAAGCAAAAAATTACGCGCCGCTACGCGTCGCAAATCATTCAGTGTTCTTGTCCAGTACAAAAGGGTCGAATATATGTAGACTACACACTGGCGAGTGGCGGCCGCAGGGGGGGGGGGGGGGGGCATGGGAGCCATGCCCCCACCTTTGGCCTTAACTGGGGGGCAACATGTCTTTTGACCCCACCTTTTGATCCAGACATATTTACTCGTTTTGACCCTGCATCCTGGTTCCAATAGTAAAAATTAGTTCTCCAGCCCGCTCAAAACCTCAAATTTTGGCGTCGCTTCGCGACGCAATAATAGTTGTGTGGCTGTCCGTTTTGCGTAAATACCATTGGTAGTTAAGTTTAAAGGCAGCTTTTGTGACAAATTTCTTCAAATTTCTTCAAGTCCCTTCGCAAAATCCTGCCTATTTTTAGTTCAAAAACATTTTTTTTTAAAGGGAAATAATGACCTTTTGATTTTGTTAGCAACAATTTCTTAGGCTACCGTTATGGTTTTAAAATTATTTTATTTAAATTTAAGAATTAAATAAAATTATTCCCAAATTCAAAGTTGTAAGTTTGGAAAAAAATACAAAACAAGTACCTTGTGCACTTCATGAAGGTCATTGACAAATTCGTCTTTCCCTACCATTGTTTACATAGAGTGCGGCATTTTTGGAGGCTCTGGGACGTTTCCGATCAAACTGAACCGTGAAGCATTCCGTGAAGCATCCGTGATGCATGACTGACTATCAGTATAAGTCATGAATAACAACAACATGCAAACTATACCAACTCGACTGACATAAGGGCGGAATGATTTGAACCCCAGGCAAGCAAGTATTCGCAAAGCACTCGGCACTGCGCCACAATAGCAAAAGGCGAGGGAAATGCATATTGGATACAATATTATTACGTCATAAGTTTCTGAAGTGTCAACTACTATGAAATACAGTGATAAAATACTTTTAATAATGATTAACAAGAAAATTCAAACTTTAAAAAAAAAATGAATAAGTCTTTAAATAGCTTTCAACTCAAAATCAGATATATTTTGCAATGCTACACAAGAATGGCACCAGTAACGTCATTAACGAAGCTTGCTACGGGACTTGGGTATACTAAACGGGAATATGGGATGATAGCCTTTGACGATACCCGCTTCTCAGCATATAATCAGGAACAACTCGCTACAAATGGTTAAGTGCGCCGAGAAGCATGACAATGACTTTGTAAACAAATCGCCGACGCTAAATAGGTCGCCGTCGATGTGCATCGATGAGCTTCCGATTTAATTGCCAGTTTTGTATTATTGTTTGTTATTTTTTTTGGGGAAAAATTATTATTTTGCATGATAATATAAAGCATAGTGTTATATACAGCCACATACAAATTATACACAACTCCTAATGTTGAAAACAAATGAATCGATTTGAGAGAAAAAAATGAGGGTCGCAACCACTAACTATGCCGCCGTTGATGTGCATCGATGAGCTTCCGATTTTATTGCCACTTTTTCCAATCGCTGTTTGTTTTAGAGGATCGCCGGGCATATAATCACAACAAGCAGAATGCACAATATATTTTCCACTCCATTGCGTAAAAAAGCAATACGGGAAAAGCCCGCAGTTTGATGAGGACCAAAAGTACTTGCAAGTACCGGTCGTTAAAAGTGTGGAACGCTTATCAACTATACCTTGAAATATCTTTCGGTAGGAAAGTTTTCATGCAAAATGTGATGAATTTACAATATATTTTGGTCTCGTCTGGCGATTTCAAGTGCTAACTCCATTTGTGTGGGAAAAGGTCATTATTTCCCTTTAAGTCCTCAGGAGGCAAAACAATATGATACAATGCTTTCGCATGCATAAGATTTACTGCTCATAAAAAACGGCTATCACCCCCCCCCCCCCCCGCCGCCTAGGTAATGAACCTCGACTACCCTCTTGGTCAAGTCCCCCCCCCCCCCCACCCCTCTTGATCAGCCGTCTGGGGCCGCCTTTGACTGTACAAATTATATATTTTACCACGATTCGCGGCACTTTAAATGATATAAAGGGTACGACTGATATTGAAAACCCCTATAGCCAACGTTGTGTAAATACACAAAATGCTGAAATAGGGGCACCTTCAAAATATGGTGGACCAAATCCGTTGAGTTTTCATATTTGGTTATAGGTAGGGGCACCACTGCAATTGATGACCCCCCTTGCATATTTTCTGGATACCCCCCCCCCCCCCCTGCATACGGCAAGTGGTTACAATCGGCCCAGATATTACCAGCTCGGTGACCGTATATAGCTTTCGGTCATGGGAGCGTTTTAGAGTGCCGAGAGCACTTTCCAATCAGTTTCTTCCAGGTTAGTGATGGGGATTTCCAGAAAGTGATCGTCTTGGCTTCACAAGTCTCCCTGTCGCTCTAAACCACCAGCCCCTAAACCCGTGTCGAGCGGTGTCAGTCTCTCGCCGGTTCAAATGTGCGGAGTATGTTGCCAACGTCTCTACCGCGGTAGTGATTACTGGTATAATACTCTAAATGTTCGACCTGCTGATTGTGTGATACTTGGAGACACATAGCCGGTTGCATCCGGTACATACCGTTTCTATCCAGTTCATTCATATGCCAGGTGAATCAGGAGGACAGTTAGGAGGATAGTCGTGCTATACTGATGACACCGGTGGACATGGGACAGTTCCACCCTATCAGCACATCGGACTCGGCGGTAGGTACCGGCACCGGCGGACATGGGACAGTTCCACCCTATCAGGACATCGGACTCGGCGGTAGGTACCGGCCTGGGGACGAAATAGGATTGCAATTTGCAACAATTTGTGTTGACGAGTCCATGTCACTTGGTGATAACTTATCCCTTGTCTCTGTTAAATCGTATACAAAATGTCCAATTTTGAAAATTAATTTATTCTTCAGATGGGTGTCTCGGTGTCACAGCCAGACCGCGCTGTACCTGGCATGATGTTAGTGTGCCAGCTTCACCATGAAGCGCGGCGGACCGATACTCGAGTGGTGCACGGCAGCGTGGTGCATATGTCGACCTGTGGCGAGGAGGCGACATGTGGCGGTGCATGGCAGCGTGGTGGCATATGTCGACCTGTGGCGAGGAGGCGACATGTGGTGGTGCATGGCAGCGTGGTGCATATGTCGACCTGTGGCGAGGAGGCGACATGTGGTGGTGCATGGCAGCGTGGTGCATATGTCGACCTGTGGCGAGGAGGCGACATGTGGTGGTGCATGGCAGCGTGGTGCATATGTCGACCTGTGGCGAGGAGGCGACATGTGGTGGTGCATGGCAGCGTGGTGCATATGTCGACCTGTGGCGAGGAGGCGACATGTGGTGGTGCATGGCAGCGTGGTGCATATGTCGACCTGTGGCGAGGAGGCGACATGTGGCGGTGCATGGCAGCGTGGTGCATATGTCGACCTGTGGCGAGGAGGCGACATGTGGTGGTACATGGCAGCGTGGTGCATAAGTCGACCTGTGGCGAGGAGGCGACATGTGGCGGTGCATGGCAGCGTGGTGCATATGTCGACCTGTGGCGAGGAGGCGACATGTGGTGGTGCATGGCAGCGTGGTGCATAAGTCGACCTGTGGCGAGGAGGCGACATGTGGCGGTGCATGGCAGCGTGGTGCATATGTCGACCTGTGGCGAGGAGGCGACATGTGGCGGTGCATGGCAGCGTGGTGCATATGTCGACCTGTGGCGAGGAGGCGACATGTGGTGGTGCATGGCAGCGTGGGTGCATAAGTCGACCTGTGGCGAGGAGGCGACATGTGGTGGTGCATGGCAGCGTGGTGCATATGTCGACCTGTGGCGAGGAGGCGACATGTGGCGGTGCATGGCAGCGTGGTGCATATGTCGACCTGTGGCGAGGAGGCGACATGTGGCGGTGCATGGCAGCGTGGTGCATATGTCGACCTGTGGCGAGGAGGTGACATGTGGTGGTGCATGGCAGCGTGGGTGCATAAGTCGACCTGTGGCGAGGAGGCGACATGTGGTGGTGCATGGCAGCGTGGTGCATATGTCGACCTGTGGCGAGGAGGCGACATGTGGCGGTGCATGGCAGCGTGGTGCATATGTCGACCTGTGGCGAGGAGGCGAGATGTGGCGGTGCATGGCAGCGTGGTGCATATGTCGACCTGTGGCGAGGAGGCGACATGTGGTGGTGCATGGCAGCGTGGGTGCATAAGTCGACCTGTGGCGAGGAGGCGACATGTGGTGGTGCATGGCAGCGTGGGTGCATAAGTCGACCTGTGGCGAGGAGGCGACATGTGGTGGTGCATGGCAGCGTGGGTGCATAAGTCGACCTGTGGCGAGGAGGCGACATGTGGTGGTGCATGGCAGCGTGGTGCATAAGTCGACCTGTGGCGAGGAGGTGACATGTGGCGGTGCATGGCAGCGTGGTGCATATGTCGACCTGTGGCGAGGAGGCGACATGTGCCACCACCACCAGTCAGCTCCACCGATGTCGTATGTCATTCATGCGCCATCTGTCAGCCCCGGCATGCCGCGGCACACCCTGTCTCCCACACTGCTGTCTGGATGACGTCACTATGACGCACGACCTGCACCGACACAGACCGGTCCGCCTGTCGAGTCCGGCCCGGCCGGCAGCTATTCGGCGAATATGACGTCATTTGACGGTGAACGGCGGCTGACGATGACCGGGGATTGCATTAGGAGGAAGGAAAGTCCGCTGCAGTTACACCTGTCGCGCTGAGTAGGCGGAGACGATGGACAGGGCATGGCAACAGCGCCGGCTGGTTTGGAGGGGGGGAGGCACTGACTCGGCTGGTTCGGTGGGGGAGGGGGGGGCACTGACTCGGCTGGTTCGGTGGGGCCAATCAATGGATTGCGATGTGTTTTGGATTGTTATCGTGTCTCCTCAACTGACTCGGCTGGTTCGGTGGGGCCAATCAATGGATTGCGATGTGTTTTGGATTGTTATCGTGTCTCCTCAACTGACTCGGCTGGTTCGGTGGGGCCAATCAATGGATTGCGATGTGTTTTGGATTGTTATCGTGTCTCCTCAACTGACTCGGCTGGTTCGGTGGGGCCAATCAATGGATTGCGATGTGTTTTGGATTGTTATCGTGTCTCCTCAACTGACTCGGCTGGTTCGGTGGGGCCAATCAATGGATTGCGATGTGTTTTGGATTGTTATCGTGTCTCCTCAACTGACTCGGCTTGTTCGGTGGGGCCAATCAATGGATTGCGATGTGTTTTGGATTGTTATCGTGTCTCCTCAACTGACTCGGCTGGTTCGGTGGGGCCAATCAATGGATTGCGATGTGTTTTGGATTGTTATCGTGTCTCCTCAACTGACTCGGCTGGTTCGGTGGGGCCAATCAATGGATTGCGATGTGTTTTGGATTGTTATCGTGTCTCCTCAACTGACTCGGCTGGCTCGGTGGGGCCAATCAATGGATTGCGATGTGTTTTGGATTGTTATCGTGTCTCCTCAACTGACTCGGCTGGCTCGGTGGGGCCAATCAATGGATTGCGATGTGTTTTGGATTGTTATCGTTTCTCCTCAACTGACTCGGCTGGTTCGGTGGGGCCAATCAATGGATTGCGATGTGTTTTGGATTGTTATCGTGTCTCCTCATGCGGTGAGAACTCACAGACCGGGACCGGGACACGTCACCGACCGGGACCGGGACACGTCGGTGACACGTCGGTGACACGTCGGTGACACGTCGGTGACACGTCGGTGACAAAACGGGACGTCTTAAAAGCGATACGCTGTTCAATGTTGGAAGAGATGAGTTATTGATTAATGATTGAATGATTTACTGGTTGTAAATTATCTCAGTTTCATCTGAAGCTGAATCAAATGGTGCGACTGTATGCTATGACCTGATGCTACCCGGTGTGACGTAGTGTTACTCGCCGTGACCTGATGTGACCTCGCTGTGACCCGTTGTGACCTAAGGTGACTCGCTTTGACCTGATGTGACCTCGATGGGACCCGTTGTGACCTAATGTGACTCGCTATGACTTGATCTTACATCGGCGTGACCCAGGGTCCTAGGATTGCTTTGAAGCCAGGGTGCGGACGTCACTGCGGAGTGGAAAATTTGGACTAAAATATCCATAAAGAGTGGAAAATTCAGCCTAAAAAAGACCATATGATATCCTTGGTTTGCCAAAATTCACCCATCAGAATCAATCAGCTGTTACAAATGACAATATTTTTCTAAATTGTTTGTTTGTATCCACAGGTTAATATAAGCATTAGTAATATCAGTGTTAGGGCTATAGCTATCCAATGCATCTTGATTTAGGGAGCGGAAAATTCACAGTAAAACTGGGCGAAAAGAGTGGAAAAATATTACCCATAGGGTGTCATTTTCCACCCAAAGTTTGCAATCCTAGGACACTGGCGTGACCTCGCTGTGACCTGATGTGACCTCGGTGTGACCTTATATGACCTCGGTGTAACCTGATGTCACCTGGCTGTGACCTGATGTGACATCTCTGTCACCTGATGAGACTCGCTGTGACTTGATCTTACATCGGCGTGACCTCGCTGTGACCTGATGTGACCTCAGTGTGACCTTATATGACCTCGGTGTAACCTGATGTCACCTGGCTGTGACCTGACCTGACCTCTCTGTGACCTGATGTGACTCGATGTGACCTGACCTGACCCCTCTGTGACCTGACCTGATCTCTCTGTGTCCGGCAGATCGTCTGGCGGCGTTCATGGCGGCGCAGGGTCTGGCCGCGCGCGTCATCACCTGGTTCGTACTGACGGCCGGCATCGCCATCAGCGTGGCGCTCACTCTCTCCTGGTTCATCCCCACCGCCGCCGGTAAGTGTCCACCACGCTCCTCTACTTCATTCTTATTTCCTACCTCTCTCGCTAAATTGCTGTGCAAATTGGGGCGCGGCACTTCAGGTCACTGGGCAGGGGAGGGACGCGGCACTTCAGGTCACTGGACAGGGGGGCGGCACTTCAGGTCACTGGGCAGGGGAGGGACGCGGCACTTCAGGTCACTGGGCAGGGGGGGGGGGGGGACGCGGCACTTCAGGTCACTGGGCAGGGTAGGGACGCGGCACTTCAGGTCACTGGACAGGGGGGGCGGCACTTCAGGTCACTGGGCAGGGGAGGGACGCGGCACTTCAGGTCACTGGGCAGGGGGGGGGACGCGGCACTTCAGGTCACTGGGCAGGGGAGGACGCGGCACTTCAGGTCACTGGACAGGGGGGGGGGGCGGCACTTCAGGTCACTGGCAGGGGAGGGACGCGGCACTTCAGGTCACTGGACAGGGGGGGGCGGGGCACTTCAGGTCACTGGGCAGGGGGGGGGGGCGGCACTTCAGGTCACTGGGCAGGGGAGGGACGCGGCACTTCAGGTCACTGGGGAGGGGGGGGGGGACGCGGCACTTCAGGTCACTGGGTAGGGGAGGGACGCGGCACTTCAGATCACTGGACAGGGAAGGGACGCGGCACTTCAGTTCACTAAGCAGGGAGGGACGCGGCACTTCAGGTCACTCGGCAGGGGGGACGCGGCACTTCAGGTCACTGGGCAGGGGGGGGGGGGGCGGCACTTCAGGTCACTGGGCAGGGGGGGGGGCGGCACTTCAGGTCACTGGGCAGGGGGGGGGCGGCACTTCAGGTCACTGGGCAGGGGAGGGACGCGGCACTTCAGGTCACTGGGCAGGGGGGGGGGGACGCGGCACTTCAGGTCACTGGGCAGGGGAGGGACGCAGTACTTCAGGTAACTGGACAGGGGAGGGACGCGGGTCACTGGGCAGGGGAGGGACGCGGCACTTCAGGTCATTGGGCAGGGAGGGACGCGGCACTTCAGGTCACTGGACAGGGGAGGGACGCGGCACTTCAGTTCACTAAGCAGGGAGGGACGCGGCACTTCAGGTCACTGGGCAGGGCGGCACTTCAGGTCACTGGCAGGGGGGGACGCGGCACTTCAGGTCACTGGGGCATGGGGGGGGGGCGGGCACTTCAGGTCACTGGGCAGGGGGGGGGGGGGGGCGGAACTTCAGGTCACTGGGCAAGGGGGGGGGGCACGGCACTTCAGGTCACTGGGCAGGGGGAGGGACGCGGCACTTCAGGTTCACTGGGCAGGGGGGGACGCGGCACTTCAGGGTCACTGGGCAGGGGAGGGAGCGCGCACTTCAGGTCCACTGGACAGGGGAGGGACGCGGCACTTCAGTTCACTAAGCAGGGGAGGGACGCGGCACTTCAGGTCACTGGGCAGGGGGGACGCGGCACTTCAGGTCACTGGGCAGGGGGGGGGCGCACTTCAGGTCACTGGGCAGGGGGGGAGGGGACGCGGCACTTTAGGTCACTGGCAGGGAGGGGACGCGGCACTTCAGGTCACAGGGCAGGGGGGGGGGGACGCGGCACTTCAGGTCACTGGGCAGGGGAGGGACGCGGGTCACTGGGCAGGGAAGGGACTGCGGATCACTGGGCAGGGGGAGGGACGCGGCACTTCAGGTCATTGGGCAGGGAGGGACGCGGCAGTTCAGGTCACTGGGCAGGGGAGGGTACGCGGCAGTTCAGGTCATTGGGCAGGGAGGGACGCGAGCAGTTCAGGTCACTGGGCAGGGGAGGGGACGTGGCACTTCAGGTCACTGGGCAGGGGGAGGGACGCGGCAGTTCAGGTCATTGGGGCAGGGAGGGACGCGGCAGTTCAGGTCACTGGGCAGGGGAGGGACGCGGCAGTTCAGATCATTGGGCAGGGAGGGACGCGGCAGTTCAGGTCACTGGGCAGGGGAGGGACGCGGCACTTCAGGTCACTGGGCAGGGGAGGGACGCGGCAGTTCAGGTCATTGGGGCAGGGAGGGACGCGGCAGTTCAGGTCACTGGGCAGGGGGAGGGACGCGGCGAGTTCAGGTCACTGGGCAGGGGAGGGACGCGGTACTTCAGGTTCTGGGCAGGGGAGGGAGCGCGGCAGTTCAGGTCACTGGGCAGGGGGGGGGGGGAGGGACGCGGCAGTTCAGGTCCACTGGGCAGGGGAGGGATGCGGCACTTCAGGTCACTGGGGCAGGGGAGGCACGCGGTACTTCAGGTCACTGGACCAGGGGTGGGACGCGGGTCACTGGCAGGGGAGGGACGCGGGTCATTGGGCAGGGGAGGGACGCGGCACTTCAGGTCATTGGGCAGGGAGGGACGCGGCACTTCATGTCACTGGACAGGGGAGGGGACGCGGCACTTCAGTTTCACTAAGCAGTGGGAGGGACGCGGCACTTCAGGTCACTGGGCAGGGGGGGACGCGGCACTTCAGGTCACTGGGCAGGGGGGGGGGGGCGGCACTTCAGGTCACTGGGCAGGGGGGGGGGGGCGGCACTTCAGGTCACTGGGCAGGGGGGGGGCGGCACTTCAGGTCACTGGGCAGGGGAGGGACGGCGGCACTTCAGGTCACTGGGCAGGGGGGGGGGTGGGGACGCGGCACTTCAGGTCACTGGGCAGGGGAGGGACGCGGTACTTCAGGTCACTGGACAGTGGAGGGACGCGGGTCAACTGGGCAGGGGAGGGACGCGGGGTCACTGGGCAGGGGAGGGGACGCGGCACTTCAGGTCATTGGGCAGGGAGGGGACGCGGCACTTCAGGTCACTGGACAGGGGAGGGACGCGCGACTTCAGGTCACTGGGCAGGGGGGGACGCGGCACTTCAGGTCACTGGGCAGGGGGGGGGGGCGGCACTTCAGGTCACTGGGCAGGGGGGGGGGGCGGCACTTCAGGTCACTGGACAGGGGAGGGACGCGGCACTTCAGGTCACTGGCAGGGGGGGGGGGGGGGGGGACGCAGGCACTTAAGGTCACTGGGCAGGGGAGGGACGCGGTACTTCAGGTCACTGGGACAGGGGAGGACGCGGGGTCACTGGACAGGGGAGGGACGCGGGTCACGGGGCAGGGGAGGGACGCGGCACTTCAGGTCATTGGGCAGGGAGGGACGCGGCAGTTCAGGTCACTGGGCAGGGAGGAGGGACGCGGCAGTTCAGGTCATTGGGCAGGGAGGGGACGCGGCAGTTCAGGTCACTGGCAGGGGAGGGACGCGGCACTTCAGGTCACTGGGCAGGGGAGAGACGCGGCAGTTCAGGTCATTGGGCAGGAGGGACGCGGCAGTTCAGGTCACTGGGCAGGGGAGGGACGCGGCAGTTCAGGTCATTGGGCAGGGAGGGGACCGCGGCAGTTCAGGTCACTGGGCAGGGGAGGGACGCGGCACTTCAGGTCACTGGGCAGGGGAGGGACGCGGCAGTTCAGGTCATTGGGCAGGAGGGACGCGGGCAGTTCAGGTCACTGGGCAGGGGAGGGACGCGGCACTTCAGGTCACTGGGCAGGGAGGGACGCGGCAGGTTTAGGTCCACTGGGCAGGGGAGGGACGCGGCAGTTCAGGTCATTGGGCAGGGAGTGACGCGGCAGTTCAGGTCACTGGGCAGGGGAGGGACGCGGCACTTCAGGTCACTGGGCAGGAGGAGGGACGCGGCAGTTCAGGTCATTGGGCAGGGGAGGACGCGGCAGTTCAGGTCACTGGGCAGGGGAGGGACCGGCAGTTCAGGTCATTGGGCAGGGAGGACGCGCAGTTCAGGTCATTGGGCAGGGAGGGAGACGCGGCAGTTCAGGTCACTGGGCAGGGGAGGGACGCGGCATTTCAGGTCATTGGGCAGGGAGGGACGCGGCAGGTTCAGGTCACTGGGCAGGGGAGGGACGCGGCACTTCAGGTCACTGGGCAGGGGAGGGACGCGGCAGTTCAGGTCACTGGGCAGGGGAGGGACGCGGTTCTTCATGGTCACTGGGCAGGGGGAGAGACGCGGCAGTTCAGGTCACTAGGGCAGGGGGGGACGCGGCAAGTTCAGGTCACTGGGCAGGGGAGGGACGCGGCACTTCAGGTCATTGGGCAGGGAGGGTGCGGCACTTCAGGTCACTGGGCAGGGGGAGGGACGCGGCACTTCAGGTCATTGGGCAGGGAGGGACGTGGCACTTCAGGTCACTGGACAGGGGAGGGACGCGGCACTTCAGTTCACTAAGCAGGGGGAGGGACGGCGGCACTTCAGGTCACTGGGCGGGGGGGGGGGGGGCGGCACTTCAGGTCACTGGGCAGGGGGGGGGGGGGGGGGCGGCACTTCAGGTCACTGGTAGGGGGGGGGGCGGCACTTCAGGGTCACTGGGCAGGGGAGGGGACGCGGCACTTCAGGTCACTGGGCGGGGGGGGCGGGGACGCGGCACTTCAGGTCACTGGTCAGGGGAGGGACGCGGTACCTTCAGGTCACTGGACAGGGGAGGGACGCGGGTCACTGGGCAGGGGATGGACGCGGGTCACTGGGCAGGGGAGGGACGCGGCACTTCAGGTCATTGGGCAGGGAGGGACGCGGCAGTTCAGGTCACTGGGCAGGGGAGGGACGCGGCAGTTCCGGTCATTGGGCAGGGAGGGGACGCGGCAGTTCAGGATCACTGGGCAGGGGAGGGACGCGGCACTTCAGGTCATGGGCAGGGGAGGGACGCGGCAGTTCAGGTCATTGGGCAGGGAGGGACGCGGCAGGTTCAGGTCACTGGGCAGGGGAGGGACGCGGCAGTTCAGGTCATTGGGCAGGGGAGGGGAAGCGGCAGTTCAGGGTCACTGGGCAGGGGAGGGACGCGGCACTTCAGGTCACTGGGCAGGGGAGGGACGCGGCAGTTCAGGTCATTGGGCAGGGAGGGGACGCGGCAGTTCAGGTCACTGGGCAGGGGAGGGACGCGGCACTTCAGGTCACTGGGCAGGGAGGGACGCGCAGTTCAGGTCACTGGGGCAGGGGAGGGACGCGGCAGTCATTGGGCAGGGAGGGACGCGGCAGTTCAGGTCACTGGGCAGGGGAGGGACGCGGCAGTTCAGGTCATTGGGCAGGGAGGGACGCGGCAGTTCAGGTCATTGGGCAGGGAGGGACGCGGCAGTTCAGGTCACTGGGCAGGGGAGGGACGCGGCACTTCAGGTCATTGGGCAGGGAGGGACGCGGCAGTTCAGGTCACTGGGCAGGGGAGGGACGCGGCAGTTCAGGTAATTGGGCAGGGAGGGACGCGGCAGTTCAGGTCACTGGGCAGGGGAGGGACGCGGCACTTCAGGTCACTGGGCAGGGGAGGGACGCGGCAGTTCAGGTCACTGGGCAGGGGAGGGACGCGGTACTTCAGGTCACTGGGCAGGGGAGGGACGCGGCAGTTCAGGTCACTGGGCAGGGGGGGGGGGGGAGGGACGCGGCAGTTCAGGTCACTGGGCAGGGGAGGGACGCGGCACTTCAGGTCATTGGGCAGGGAGGGTGCGGCACTTCAGGTCACTGGGCAGGGGGAGGGACGCGGCACTTCAGGTCACTGGCAGGGGAGGGACGCGGGTCACTGGGCAGGGGGAGGGACGCGGCACTTCAGGTCACTGGGCAGGGGAGGGACGCGGGTCACTGGACAGGGGAGGGACGCGGGTCACTGGGCAGGGGAGGGACGCGGGTCACTGGGCAGGGGAGGGACGCGGGTCACTGGGCAGGGGAGGGACGCGGGTCACTGGGCAGGGGCCACATGCTCTGAGATTGGCTGTGTGAACACATTTCACGACTTTCAGCCGTCGCGTCGCCGCCGCTCTACCGCTGCCCGTGTCGTGTCGTGTGGACCCATCACCGGGATACCCACTCCGCGGCCGTCAGCGCTCGGCCTTGTCCGTGGCCCGCTGAGCTCGACTGGCACACCACACAGCGCCATACGGCGCCCCGACAGGCGCTGCAGACGCCACAGAGGCCAGCCGGCACCCTCAGTCCGGCCCAGTCAGCCTGAGCAGAACCGTGTGACTGAGAACCTGAAGGGTTGCCCCTGCGCCGTGGACGCCGCTCAGTCCTGCCGTTCCGCCGCGGTGACCACATGCGGCGCTGTTTCGTAACGGCGCGGCCGGATTCGACGGAAAGTGTGGCTTGTGTTCGGAGAAATCATTTATGTTGTTACTGTTCTTAGCCTCGCCGCGTCCGGTCGACACGGCTTCCACTGATTACCGCAGCCGGCCGCAGGGCACCGTGGGTTGCGTCACCCCGTGACGCCCCCCCCCTCCTCCCCCTGCTGCGCGGCTGCGTGACGGTCGCCGGTCGGTGATTGGGGGCTGCCCGCTGACCGCACGTTTCAGGAAGGTGAGGCGGACAGGCGGTGATTACAGCGGCCAAAGGGGCACCACAGCACTGCGTCACGGTCTCACGCGTTATGCACGGAGTCTCAGTCCTCTGTCGCCATCCGGACGCGCTCTGCACGGAGTCACATTCTGTTGCCATCCGGACGCGCTCTGCACGGAGTCACATTCTGTTTCCATCCGGACGCGCTCTGCACGGAGTCTCAGTCCTATGTCGCCATCCGGACGCGCTCTGCACGGAGTCACATTCTGTTGCCATCCGGACGCGCTCTGCACGGAGTCACATTATGTCGCCATTCGGACGCGCTCTGCACGGAGTCACATTCTGTTGCCATCCGGACGCGCTCTGCACGGAGTCACATTCTGTTGCCATCCGGACGCGCTCTGCACGGAGTCACATTCTGTCGTCATCCGGACGTGTCGGTATAATGTTCTCGCTGTTCTCACACCGGCAGTCAGACTCAGGTGTGATGAAGAGACCTTCGAGGGTCTTACAGAGAACCGGAGGGAGGCTCAACGGCCGACCGCTGTCGCCGTTCGGCGCTGCCGTTGCCGCTGCCGTTGTTGCTGCCGTTGCTGCTGTCGTTGCTGCTTCCGCCCCCGCTCGCCGCGCTGCCCCCCCCCCCTCCCCCGTGTGCGGGCGCGGCCGTTCCAAGATGACTAGGCTCTCGACTGTGTGTGCTCTTAGGATGTCCAATAGCTACACTTGTCGATTGCAGCGTTGTGGCGTAGTGTTGCCTGCAGGAAAATACGAACCTAGAGTTGGTTATAAGCTGTTGATGCGATGTTGGAATATTCCTGTTAGTGTTCATTACTTTTTGTGTGTTGTTTTGCTTGCTTGTTCTGGTTTTAGACCTGTGTTTCGTATAACGTCTCATTGCTCGCGGTTTGTGCCATAGCATGTTGTGGTTGTGGTTGTGGTATGCTGCTGCTGCTGCTGTATGCAAGGTGTGCTGACAATACATCAGACTGGTTATTGATTCGACTCTGATTGAATCGATTGGAATCGTGCAATCAAAATCCCTTGAATTTAAGAAGAATCGATTTACCACCGTTTTTTTTAAATTCATGAATTGATCATGATTGAATCAAAACTCGCATAGAAACATTTCTGATTGAATCAAAAAGACTGTGCAATGCTATTTCAATGGTGAGTCAAACGTGATTTTTTTTTTTTTTTAATGATTCTTTGAATCGGAAAGAATAATTTATCAAATGTTTATCAAACGGTTACTGAATCATTTAGATTCCAAAATGAATCGTGATTGAATCCTTCCAAAAAGGTGAATCAATAACCAGTCAGCCTGACATAGTATGCTGTTTTTTTTTAATATGTAAATAAATATACCACCGGCGGGAGCCGGATAAAAAGACCTTCGAGGGAAATTCGAAAGCAAGCGTTCTCATGCACGCCCATCAACAAACTTTGTCACTCATGGTGTGGTGAACGAATGTGTTTGTTCATGTTGAGTTTGTTTGATCATGAATTTGTCAGTTGATCACCTGTGATTGAGGAGGAAGAGGATTTCAAATTTGAACTTATTAACGATAACCTTGAAGAAGTTAATAATCTTCTGAAGTAAGCGCATCAGGCTTCACGTGCCCGGCCTGCACGTGGCGAGGCAGTGGGCAGGGACCCTTTTACTTTCCACACGACGGAGACACGTGCTGCAAACAGGTGATTTGGCCCGTGACTGGCCCGTCCACTATTGGTGAGGTAGGCAGACGGGCATCGTACGAACTAGTGATGTCATTCGGTAACCAAATTTTGGTATACCAAAAAAATGCCAATACCGAATTAGTTATTGGTCGGTCAGGCAACACATTGTTGGTATTTTATCGGCCAAGCAAGTCAGCGGCATACATCAGCATGACCACGTTTTTTCGAGGGATTTGGGCATGTTTTGCAAGTTTTGCGTAATTTTAAATGAGAATGTGAGGCATTTAATTTAGATTCTGATCATCGACACTTTTATTTTCTCTAAAAATGTGCATACATCAGCAGAGTTTCGGTTGTCAACCTCTTACAACAATATTGAAAATCGGTCAATAATCGGTCATTTTCAGGTTGGGAAAGATCGGTTTGGTTTTTGGCCAGCGTAGCTGCCATGAAAATGGTATCGGTTTGGTCAAGTTTCAGAAATTTTCTGAAAGTGACATCACTAGTACGAACAGACGAACCGGACTGAACCGGACAGACAGACAGACAGACCGGACTGAACCGGACTGAACCGGACGGAACCGGACTGAACCGGACTGAACGGACTGAACCGGACTGAACCGGACTGAACCGGACTGAACCGGACTGAACCGGACTGAACCGGACTGAACCGGACAGACCTACAGACCGGACTGAACCGAACAGGACAGACAGACAGACCGGACGGAACCGGACCGGGTTCGATCCCGGCAGCGGCGGCCAGAACCCGTCCGGTCCTCCCCGCGGTCATCGGGTCAGCTCTGCCTGTGTCGCTATCCCCGAGTTTTGCGTTACTCAGCTGCGGACTGCAGCCTGATCGTGGGGTAGTAGTGACCACTAACGATATCGGCCCCCTACAAACCACACACACACACACACACACACACACACACACACACACACACACACACACACACACACACACACACACACACACACACACACACACACACACACACACACACACACACACACACACACACACACACACACACACACACACACACACACACACACACACACACACACACACACACACACACACCACACACACACACACACACACACACACACACACACACACACACACACACACACACACACACACACACACACACACACACACACACACACACACACACACACACACACACACACACACACACACACACACACACACACCACACACACACACACACACACACACACACACACACACACACACACACACACACACACACACACACACACACACACACACACACACACACACACACACACACACACACACACACACACACACACACACACACACACACACACACACACACACACCACACACACACACACACACACACACACACACACACACACACACACACACACACACACACACACACACACACACACACACACACACACACACACACACACACACACACACACACCACACACACACACACACACACACACACACACACACACACCACACACACACACACACACACACACACACACACACACACACACACACACACACACACACACACACACACACACACACACCACACACACACACACACACACACACACACACACACACACACACACACACACACACACACACACACACACACACACACACACACACACACACACACACACACACACACACACACACACACACACACACACACACACACACACACACACACACACACACACACACACACACACACACACACACACACACACACACACACACACACACACACACACACACACACACACACACACACACACACACACACACACACACACACAGCACACACACACACACACACACACAACACACACACACACACACAACACACCCACACCACACCCACACCCACACCCACACCCACACCCACACCCACACCCACACCCACACCCACACCCACACCCACACCCACACCCACACCCCACCCACACCCACACCCACACCCACACCCACACCCACACCCACACCACACCCACACCCACACCCACACCACACCCACACCCACACCCACACCCACACCCACACCCACACCCACACCACACCCACACCCACACCCACACCCACACCCACACCCACACCCACACCCACACCCACACCCACACCCACACCCACACCCACACCCACACCCACACCCACACCCACACCCACACCCACACCCACACCCACACCCACACCCACACCCACACCCACACCCACACCCACACCCACACCCACACCCACACCCACACCCACACCACACCCACACCCCACACCCACACCCACACCCACACCCACACCACACCCACACCCACACCCACACCCACACCCACACCCACACCCACACCCACACCCACACCCACACCCACACCCACACCCACACCCACACCCACACCCACACCCACACCCACACCCACACCCACACCCACACCCCACACCCACACCACACCCACACCCACACCCACACCCACACCCACACCCACACCCACACCCACACCCACACCCACACCCACACCCACACCCACACCCACACCCACACCCACACCCACACCCACACCCACACCCACACCCACACCACACCCACACCCACACCCACACCCACACCCACACCCACACCCACACCCACACCCACACCCACACCCACACCCACACCCACCACACCCACACCCACACCCACACCCACACCCACACCCACACCCACACCCACACCCACACCACACCACACCCACACCCACACCCACACCACACCCACACCCACACCACCACCCACACCCACACCCACACCCACACCACACCCACACCCACACCCACACCCACACCCACACCCACACCCACACCCACACCCACACCCACACCCACACCCACACCCACACACCACACCCACACCCACACCCACACCCACACCCACACCCACACCCACACCCACACCCACACCCACAACCCACACCCACACCCACACCCACACCCACACCCACACCCACAACCCACACCCACACCCACACCCACACCCACACCCACACCCACACCCACACCCCACCCACACCCACACCACACCCACACCCACACCCACACCCACACCCACACCCACACCCACACCCACACCCACACCCACACCCACACCCACACCCACACCCACACCCACACCCACACCCACACCCACACCCACACCCACACCCACACCCACACCCACACCCACACCCACACCCACACCCACACCCACACCCACACCCACACCCACACCCACACCCACACCCACACCCACACCCACACCCACACCCACACCCACACCCACACCCACACCCACACCCACACCCACACCCACACCCCACCCACACCCACACCCACACCCACACCCACACCCACACCCACACCCACACCCACACCCACACGCCACCAACGCACACGCACACGCACACGCACACGCACACGCACACGCATTGCCAAGGCAGACTGTCGTACGGCTGAAGCCCGCGTAGTTCGCAAACACATGCCACTCGGGTCACGACTATTTTAAACGTTATCCGATGCCACTCCGAGATCGACCCGCTCCACACGGTCACACGGTCACACGGTCACACGTTCACACGGTCCGCGCCTGTGGATCAGGTGTGGGCCGCCGGACTCCGCACAGGGCCCAGTGTGTATGTGGGGGGAGGGGTCAGCCGCGGGGCAGTACTCAGGTGTGGCCGCCGTGGCGTAATCAGTCCTCCGGAGGCGCAGTGCAGGATAATCGGCATCACAGCTGGGCATCATGCCTCCGCTCCGAGCCGTCACGCCGCACATGGGTCGTGTGTCGCTTACGGCGGGCCAGATGACAATATTTGACACGCTGTGGTCACGTCACATGTCACATCACATATCACACCATCTGCCACGCCACCTGTCACATCACCTGTCACATAATATGTCATGTAACATGTCACGTCACATGTGACGTCACCTGCAGTGTCAGAAAAGGGGCCCGTTTCTCCATTTTTCTGAACTTGGAAGTTTTGTTCCGTGAAAACTTTGACTGTAAAGAAGAAAATATTTGTTTAGTCTGCGGGTGCAAATGGCTGACGAGCATAACACTGCTCTTGACTGGGACTTGACTTTCCGAACAATGGCCGGAACGTGACAATGATGCGACACAAATTGTCAACAACAAAAAAAAAAACGTGAGACGGAGCCTCCAAATTCCCAACATCCGAAATTCCTGCAGTGATTTGGGGAAGAAAAACTGGAACTTTTCCCAAAATTAAACCAAAAAGTTGTTAAAACCTCCCAATTTTGTTTTGCGTATTCAGGTTACAACCCCGCCACCGATACCATCGTCATCGGGGCCATGGATAACCCTGGGACACTAAACACGTTATGCAAAAGACGGCAGTACTTTAGACTGAGACTTGAGCCCAGTTTCCCATATACGCATACGCATTACGGAACGATACAAGGTACCTTTTTAAGTACGACCCGGGAGTCTCGGTCCCCGACTGGCACCAAGACCATATCTGTACAGGAAATACGGCTGACGATTCATCAACTTTCCACATCATAATATATGCACATATTGGCATATATGAAAATAGGTTGTGTAGAAACGCGTATCAAAAATTACGCAAAAAATACTGGTATACGCATTAAGAAATTTGATCCCCGAACTTAGATCGTGGAACCACTTTTCTGACACTGCAACTCACATCACCTATCACGTCATCTACCACATCACCTGTCACGTCACCTGTCACATCACATGTCACGCCACCGGTCACGTCACATGGCACATCACATGCCACATCCCACGTCACATGGCACACTACCTGTCACATCACACGTCACGTCACCTGTCACATCACATATCACGTCACCTGTCACATCACATGTCACGTCACCTGTTATATCACGTGTCACATTACCTGTCACGTCACATGTCACATTACCTGTCACGTCACATGTCACATCACATATTACGCCACCTGTCACTCACATGTCACGTCACATGTCACATCACATGTCACATCACATGTCACATCACATGTCACATCACATGTCACGTCACATGTCACGTCACCTGTCACGCCACAATGTTACATCACATGTCACGCCACCTGTCACGTCACCTGCCACGTTCCCCGTCACATCACATGTTACATCACTTGTCACATCACACGTCACCTGTCACGTCACCTGCCACATCATATGTTACGTCACATGTCCCATCATCTGTCACGTCACCTGTCACATTACCTGTCACTGGATCCTGAGGCGTGGCAGGTGGTTTCCAACGTGTCGAGTCACATCACATGACACACTATGTCACGTGTTCACGTCGAGTCACATCACATGACACACTGTGTCACGTGTTCACGTCACGTTACCGATTCAGCAGCGTGGGGGTAAGAATAATAGCGCATTTCTGTCCATAGTATGTCTGACGTGTTCCGTGTTTCCCGGGCGGACAGTGGTGTAGCCACAGGAAGTGCCTCCGGCCCGTCGTGTGCTGTGTACCTCACGCCTCACGTCTCACGAAGGCCGTGTTTCTGACCGCTGGCTGTGTCCGGCAGGCTCCGGTTTCCCCGAGCTGAAGGCGTACCTGCAGGGGGTGAAGATGGAGAACGCCTTCTCACCCGTTACCTGCATCGGCAAGGTGGTGTTCCTGCCCATCATGCTCAGCTCGGCCCTTCCGCTCGGCAGAGAGGTAACGACACCTGCCCCCCCCCCCCCCCCCCTTCTGCTGCCCTGACACCATACTCAGCTCGCTCAGCAGAAAAGTACCCCCCCTCCACACCCCTTCTGCCGCCCCTGACACCATACTCAGCTCGCTCAGCAGAAAGGTACCCTCCCCCCTTCTGCCGCCCCTGACACCATACTCAGCTCGCTCAGCAGAAAGGTACCCCCCCCTTCTGCCGCCCCTGACACCATACTCAGCTCGCTCAGCAGAAAGGTACCCCCCCCCCCCCTCCCCCTTCTGCCGCCCTCACTGATTGATGACACTCTGTTGTGTTCTCTGTGTTTTACCTTCGGCCGCCTTCGCTTTGTATGTATGTATGTATGTATGTATGTATGTATGTATGTATGTATGTATGTATGTATGTATGCATGTATGTATGTATGTATGTATGTATGTATGTATGTATGTATGTATGTATGTATGTATGTATGTATGTATGTATGTATGTATGTATGTATGTATGTATGTATGTATGTGTATGTATGTATGTATGTATGTATGTATGTATGTATGTATGTATGTATGTATGTATGTATGTATGTATGTATGTATGTATGTATGTAATGTATGTATGTATGTATGTATGTATGTATGTATGTATGTATGTATGTATGTATGTATGTATGATGTATGTATTATATATATATATATATATATATATATATATATATATATATATATATATATATATATATATATATATATATATATATATATATATATATATATATATATATATATATATATATATATATATATATATATATATATATATATATATATATATATATATATATATATATATATATTATATATATATATATATATATATATATATATATATATATATATAGATATAGATATATAGTATATATATAT
>JAXIVJ010014775.1:0-33461 GCA_036785665.1 Chirona hameri
TCTCTGTCTCTCTGTCTCTCTGTCTCTCTGTCTCTCTGTCTCTCTGTCTCTCTGTCTCTCTGTCTCTCTGTCTCTCTGTCTCTCTGTCTCTCTGTCTCTCTGTCTCTCTGTCTCTCTGTCTCTCTGTCTCTCTGTCTCTCTGTCTCTCTGTCTCTCTGTCTCTCTGTCTCTCTGTCTCTCTGTCTCTCTGTCTCTCTGTCTCTCTGTCTCTCTGTCTCTCTGTCTCTCTGTCTCTCTGTCTCTCTGTCTCTCTGTCTCTCTGTCTCTCTGTCTCTCTGTCTCTCTGTCTCTCTGTCTCTCTGTCTCTCTGTCTCTCTGTCTCTCTGTCTCTCTGTCTCTCTGTCTCTCTGTCTCTCTGTCTCTCTGTCTCTCTGTCTCTCTGTCTCTCTGTCTCTCTGTCTCTCTGTCTCTCTGTCTCTCTGTCTCTCTGTCTCTCTGTCTCTCTGTCTCTCTGTCTCTCTGTCTCTCTGTCTCTCTGTCTCTCTGTCTCTCTGTCTCTCTGTCTCTCTGTCTCTCTGTCTCTCTGTCTCTCTGTCTCTCTGTCTCTCTGTCTCTCTGTCTCTCTGTCTCTCTGTCTCTCTGTCTCTCTGTCTCTCTGTCTCTCTGTCTCTCTGTCTCTCTGTCTCTCTGTCTCTCTGTCTCTCTGTCTCTCTGTCTCTCTGTCTCTCTGTCTCTCTGTCTCTCTGTCTCTCTGTCTCTCTGTCTCTCTGTCTCTCTGTCTCTCTGTCTCTCTGTCTCTCTGTCTCTCTGTCTCTCTGTCTCTCTGTCTCTCTGTCTCTCTGTCTCTCTGTCTCTCTGTCTCTCTGTCTCTCTGTCTCTCTGTCTCTCTGTCTCTCTGTCTCTCTGTCTCTCTGTCTCTCTGTCTCTGTCTCTCTGTCTCTCTGTCTCTCTGTCTCTGTCTCTGTCTCTGTCTCTCTCTCTCTCTCTCTCTCTCTCTCTCTCTCTCTCTCTCTCTCTCTCTCTCTCTCTCTCTCTCTCTCTCTCTCTCTCTCTCTCTCTCTCTCTCTCTCTCTCTCTCTCTCTCTTCACTTTAGCATCAACCATCTCCTTTTCCCGAACAATGCGGGCGGTACTGCCACTGCCTCACCTGCTTGGTGTAGTTGAACGCCTTGGGGTCCCGCTCCAGGCAGAGCTCCTTAAGCAGGTCATCCGAGGCTCCAGCCAGCAGCAGGTGGAACGCATGGAAGTTGCACTCGCCGGCGCTTGCGACACCACGCGGGACTTTTCCAACAAGTAGTTCCGAATGTGGCCGCCAGTTGGCTCTCCCTGCGGGCGGCACAGGCTGGGCATTACATACAGTATAGAAAGAAGCCGAAGATAGGCACCGTCTGGAGGAAGTAGACACCAAGGGGAGATCGATGAACCGAGAAATAGCGAGGAGCCAAGTCGGGATGAGTGGGACGAAAAACGACTGCGAAATAAGACAAGTGTCAGCGATAAGTCTCTGCGCTGTCAAAGTTCAGGGTGTGTAGGTGCTTCAGTCAGCCCCGAAACGCCACGTCGGAGGGCGGTGACGAAGCACTGCTGACAGTGGCGGATCCAGGGGGGGCCGTAGGGGCTGAAGCCCCCTGCCTTAGAAAACGGCGCCATTTTTGTATAGGATTTGCCGGTGCCGAAGGCGCCGTAGCGTTTTCGGGAGGCCGCCAGGGCGCCCTTGCGTCTACCAACAGCATCGTAGCACTCTTGGAAGGCACCCTGGCACCCTCAGAAGACATCTTGCCGCCCTCACAACGCATTATGCCGCCCTCGGAAGGTACATCGCCGCCCTCGGAAGGCATTATGCCGCCCTCGGAAGGCACCATGCCGCCCCCGTCACCGAGGAAATATGCCGCCCTCAGGCCTTAAGCCCCCTGCCTTAGAAAATCCTGGATCCGCCCCTGACTGCTGACATCAGTGCTTGACATCAAGCTGACATCAAGCTGACACCAAGCTGACATCAGCCAAAATCAGCCGACAGTGGTCCGGGTCGGACTCTAATCCCTCCGCCCACAGCGGGAGGGCGGTTCCGGACCGACAACAAGTCTCGGATCAAAGGCGCGGTCCGATAATGCGTCTTAGATCTGTCGCCTGGTTGCACAATGCAGTGCCTACTGATTCACAAGAGAGTGTGGTGTATGCATACCCGCTGAAACGATAGCAGTGTTAAGGCCGAGCTTAGCTCACTCAGATAGTGATGATAGCATGGCACGGGGTCAATCTAAGTCGTCTGCACCCTTTGACGTCTGCATTCAGTGTGCTTACATTTGTCGCCATAGTCACAAGTTCAATAGCCCTTTTCTTCCTGTATTACACCAGGATTCCAAGATCTTTTTATCCCAAACCACTCAATTGCAGCCAGAACCCCGTGAGCGTCAGTCATACTGGTATTCAGCGAAGGCGCCACCGGGTGGGTAGGAGGGGCAGTCGTCCCCCCCCCCTGTCGTCGGGCAGGGGGGGGGGACATAACTTCCCCCTGTCATTTAAGGAGGCCCCTCCATGCTTCAAAGAGGCCCCATCTCGCAGGCCCCATCGCGGAGGTCACAGGGGCCCCTGGAAGCCAGAGGGGGTCCTATGGAGGTCAGAGGGGCATTTGAAGGCCAGAGGAGGCCATCTGGAAGCCAGAGGGGAGGTCAGAGGGGACCTATAGAGGTCAGAGGTGGCCCCTGGAGGCCAGAGGGGGTCCTTTCGAGGTCAGAAACACCACTGAAGGCCAGAGGAGCCCTCTGGAAGCTAGATAGGCCCTCTGGGAGGTCAAAGGCCAGGGGCCCCTGAAAGCCAGAGGGGGTCCTATAGAGGTCAGATGTGCCCCTGAAGTCCAGAAACGGCCCTTTGGAAGCCAGAGGGGAGGCGAGAGGAGCCCTATGGAGGTCAAAGAGGCCCCTTCTCAAATGGAGGCCCCAAATTTTGACTTGCCCCCCTGACAAAAATCCGTGGCGCCGTCCCTGCTGGTATTGACATTCGTAGTTGAGGCGCCCTAAATCCTTAACCATCAACAGATCTCACCATGAAGTTGAACTCGACGTCCATGTACTTTCCGAAGCGGCTGGAGTTGTCATTGCGCACCGTCTTCGCGTTACCGAAGGCCTCCAGCACAGGGTTGGACTGGATGAGCCTGTCGCGCACACTACGGGCCTCCACTCCACTCTTACTGCAGACCTCTCCAATGTACTGCAGGATCTTCTTGGACGCCTCAGTCTTACCGGAGCCAGACTCTCCTGAGAAGCACAGCGAAGTTGACGCGAATCAAACAGTGGTTCGTGTGGAAATTGCTATCTCATGCCCAAAAGGGACGCAATGATTGTGCGGAACATATTCGATTAGCAGCACCTACCACATGTGTGCCTTGCATCCACATATATATTTATGGAGACGGTGTCGGTATTTACATGTATGAAGTATGCACAAGCGTGGTTGATGTTTAGGACTATATAACACGAAATAAGAGACCAACCAATCGCGTAATGCCCGAACCATGGCCGCAGAGTCTGAGGGGGAGCCGTTCGGAGTGGGTCGGAAACGGTCAGAGTCAGTCAGAGTCAGTCAGAGTCAGTCAGAGTCAGTCAGAGTCAGTCAGAGTCAGTCAGAGTCAGTCAGAGTCAGTCAGAGTCAGTCAGAGTCAGTCAGAGTCAGTCAGAGTCAGTCAGAGTCAGTCAGAGTCAGTCAGAGTCAGTCAGAGTCAGTCAGAGTCAGTCAGAGTCAGTCAGAGTCAGTCAGAGTCAGTCAGAGTCAGTCAGAGTCAGTCAGAGTCAGTCAGAGTCAGTCAGAGTCAGTCAGAGTCAGTCAGAGTCAGTCAGAGTCAGTCAGAGTCAGTCAGAGTCAGTCAGAGTCAGTCAGAGTCAGTCAGAGTCAGTCAGAGTCAGTCAGAGTCAGTCAGAGTCAGTCAGAGTCAGTCAGAGTCAGTCAGAGTCAGTCAGAGTCAGTCAGAGTCAGTCAGAGTCAGTCAGAGTCAGTCAGAGTCAGTCAGAGTCAGTCAGAGTCAGTCAGAGTCAGTCAGAGTCAGTCAGAGTCAGTCAGAGTCAGTCAGAGTCAGTCAGAGTCAGTCAGAGTCAGTCAGAGTCAGTCAGAGTCAGTCAGAGTCAGTCAGAGTCAGTCAGAGTCAGTCAGAGTCAGTCAGAGTCAGTCAGAGTCAGTCAGAGTCAGTCAGAGTCAGTCAGAGTCAGTCAGAGTCAGTCAGAGTCAGTCAGAGTCAGTCAGAGTCAGTCAGAGTCAGTCAGAGTCAGTCAGAGTCAGTCAGAGTCAGTCAGAGTCAGTCAGAGTCAGTCAGAGTCAGTCAGAGTCAGTCAGAGTCAGTCAGAGTCAGTCAGAGTCAGTCAGAGTCAGTCAGAGTCAGTCAGAGTCAGTCAGAGTCAGTCAGAGTCAGTCAGAGTCAGTCAGAGTCAGTCAGAGTCAGTCAGAGTCAGTCAGAGTCGGTCAGAGTCGGTCAGAGTCGGTCAGAGTCGGTCAGAGTCGGTCAGAGTCGGTCAGAGTCGGTCAGAGTCGGTCAGAGTCGGTCAGAGTCGGCAATTTTGCCAGGATAATCGTTTGGCTTGATGAATTGAGGCGGCCTCAGCAGATGGAGGGCTTCACGACAACCACGCCACCATATTGAGAGGTTGGCCTGCACGTCAGGCTGGCAGTACTGACATATTTACACGGCTATAATGACTGACTGACATGTCGGCTGGTGGTGCCTGTCTGTCACGCCGCTCGGTGTGCCTATTCTGGTGGTGCCTGTCTGTCACGCCGCTCGGTGTGCCTATTCTGGTGGTGCATGTCTGTCACGCCGCTCGGTGTGCCTATTCAGGTGGTCCCGGTCTGTCACGCCGCTCGGTGTGCCTATTCTGGTGGTGCCTGTCTGTCACGCCGCTCGGTGTGCCTATTCAGGTGGTGCCTGTCTGTCACGCCGCTCGGTGTGCCTATTCTGGTGGTGCCTGCCTGTCACGCCGATCGGTGTGCCTATTCTGGTGGTGCCTGTCTGTCACGCCGCTCGGTGTGCCTATTCTGGTGGTGCCTGTCTGTCACGCCGCTCGGTGTGCCTATTACCGGGCGTATGATCTGTAATGTCATGATAACGCGCTGGGACAGACCGGGCCAGATACCCAGACCAGATGCTGCCGGGAATCCACGGCCGGACCAGATATCGCCAGGATGGGCCAGATATCCGGAGCAGATATTGCCGGGAGTCCACAGATAGGTCAGATACCGCCGGGACGGTCCAGATAATTGGGCCAGATACCACAAGGAATCCACGGCCGGACCAGATACTGCCGGGCCAGATATCCGAGCCAGATCCCGCCCGGCATTGAGTGAACTCCTCAGGTAACACTCAGGTGACGGCCAGGTGACACTAAGGCGTCACTCAGGTGATACTTTGATGATATATGGTATCCGGTGATAATGTGACGCTGACCGGGCGGGGCTCGGGGGCATCACGGGACACGGTATCCGGTGATAATGTGACGCTGACCGGGCGGGGCTCGGGGGCATCACGGGACACGGTATCCGGTGATAAATGTGACGCTGACCGGTGACCGGTCGGGGCTCGGGGGCATCACGGGACACGGTATCCGGTGATAATGTGACGCTGACCGGACGGGGATCGGGGGCATCACGGGACATGGTATCCGGTGATAAATGTGACGCTGACCGGGCGGGGCTCGGGGGCATCACGGGACACGGTATCCGGTGATAATGTGACGCTGACCGGTGACCGGTCGGGGCTCGGGGGCATCACGGGACACGGTATCCGGTGATAAATGTGACGCTGACCGGTCGGGGCTCGGGGGCATCACGGGACACGGTATCCGGTGATAAATGTGACGCTGACCGGACGGGGATCGGGGGCATCACGGGACATGGTATCCGGTGATAATGTGACGCTGACCGGTCGGGGCTCGGGGGCATCACGGGACACGGTATCCGGTGATAAATGTGACGCTGACCGGACGGGGCTCGGGGGCATCACGGGACATGGTATCCGGTGATAAATGTGACGCTGACCGGTCGGGGCTCGGGGGCATCACGGGACACGGTATCCGGTGATAAATGTGACGCTGACCGGTGACCGGTCGGGGCTCGGGGACATCACGGGACACGGTATCCGGTGATAATGTGACGCTGACCGGACGGGGATCGGGGGCATCACGGGACATGGTATCCGGTGATAATGTGACGCTGACCGGACGGGGATCGGGGGCATCACGGGACACGGTATCCGGTGATAATGTGACGCTGACCGGGCGGGGCTCGGGGGCATCACGGGACACGGTATCCGGTGATAATGTGACGCTGACCGGGCGGGGCTCGGGGGCATCACGGGACACGGTATCCGGTGATAATGTGACGCTGACCGGACGGGGATCGGGGGCATCACGGGACATGGTATCCGGTGATAATGTGACGCTGACCGGACGGGGCTCGGGGGCATCACGGGACACGGTATCCGGTGATAATGTGACGCTGACCGGGCGGGGCTCGGGGGCATCACGGGACACGGTATCCGGTGATAATGTGACGCTGACCGGTCGGGGCTCGGGGGCATCACGGGACACGGTATCCGGTGATAATGTGACGCTGACCGGACGGGGCTCGGGGGCATCACGGGACACGGTATCCGGTGATAATGTGACGCTGACCGGACGGGGCTCGGGGGCATCACGGGACACGGTATCCGGTGATAATGTGACGCTGACCGGACGGGGATCGGGGGCATCACGGGACATGGTATCCGGTGATAATGTGACGCTGACCGGACGGGGCTCGGGGGCATCACGGGACACGGTATCCGGTGATAATGTGACGCTGACCGGGCGGGGCTCGGGGGCATCACGGGACACGGTATCCGGTGATAATGTGACGCTGACCGGTCGGGGCTCGGGGGCATCACGGGACACGGTATCCGGTGATAATGTGACGCTGACCGGACGGGGCTCGGGGGCATCACGGGACACGGTATCCGGTGATAATGTGACGCTGACCGGACGGGGCTCGGGGGCATCACGGGACACGGTATCCGGTGATAATGTGACGCTGACCGGACGGGGCTTGGGGGCATCACGGGACACGGTATCCGGTGATAATGTGACGCTGACCGGACGGGGATCGGGGGCATCACGGGACACGGTATCCGGTGATAATGTGACGCTGACCGGTGACCGGGCGGGGCTCGGGGGCATCACGGGACATGGTATCCGGTGATAAATGTGACGCTGACCGGACGGGGCTCGGGGGCATCACGGGACACGGTATCCGGTGATAATGTGACGCTGACCGGACGGGGATCGGGGGCATCACGGGACACGGTATCCGGTGATAATGTGACGCTGACCGGACGGGGATCGGGGGCATCACGGGACATGGTATCCGGTGATAATGTGACGCTGACCGGACGGGGATCGGGGGCATCACGGGACACGGTATCCGGTGATAATGTGACGCTGACCGGGCGGGGATCGGGGGCATCACGGGACACGGTATCCGGTGATAATGTGACGCTGACCGGACGGGGCTCGGGGGCATCACGGGACACGGTATCCGGTGATAATGTGACGCTGACCGGGCGGGGCTTGGGGGCATCACGGGACACGGTATCCGGTGATAATGTGACGCTGACCGGGCGGGGATCGGGGGCATCACGGGACACGGTATCAGGGTCATAAACCCTCCGCAGGATCAGAGCCCCGGCTATCGGGCGCCACTATCGCCTATATCACGCGTCACGGCTATCCCTGGCCGGCCGGCAGAGCCGATAGAGCCTATCGCACCCGCGGCTGACGGAGCATGACGAGCCACACGGGCCGCGGGGTGGTGTCAGGGGAGGAGGTACACGGCCCGCAGGGTGGTGTCAGGGGAGGAGGTACACGGCCCGCAGGGTGGTGTCAGGGGAGGAGGTACACGGCCCGAGGGGTGGTGTCAGGGGAGGAGGTACACGGGCCGCGGGGTGGTGTCAGGGGAGGAGGTACACGGCCCGCGGGGTGGTGTCAGGGGAGGAGGTACACGGCCCGCAGGGTGGTGTCAGGGGAGGAGGTACACGGCCCGCAGGGTGGTGTCAGGGGAGGAGGTACACGGCCCGCGGGGTGGTGTCAGGGGAGGAGGTACACGGCCCGCAGGGTGGTGTCAGGGGAGGAGGTACACGGCCCGCAGGGTGGTGTCAGGGGAGGAGGTACACGGCCCGCAGGGTGGTGTCAGGGGAGGAGGTACACGGCCCGCAGGGTGGTGTCAGGGGAGGAGGTACACGGCCCGCAGGGTGGTGTCAGGGGACGAGCCACACGGCCCGCAGGGTGGTGTCAGGGGAGGAGGTACACGGCCCGCAGGGTGGTGTCAGGGGAGGAGGTACACGGCCCGCAGGGTGGTGTCAGGGGAGGAGGTACACGGCCCGCGGGGTGGTGTCAGGGGAGGAGGTACACGGCCCGCAGGGTGGTGTCAGGGGAGGAGGTACACGGCCCGCGGGGTGGTGTCAGGGGAGGAGGTACACGGCCCGCGGGGTGGTGTCAGGGGAGGAGGTACACGGCCCACAGGGTGGTGTCAGGGGAGGAGGTACACGGCCCGCAGGGTGGTGTCAGGGGAGGAGGTACACGGCCCGCAGGGTGGTGTCAGGGGAGGAGGTACACGGCCCGCAGGGTGGTGTCAGGGGAGGAGGTACACGGCCCGCAGGGTGGTGTCAGGGGAGGAGGTACACGGCCCGCAGGGTGGTGTCAGGGGAGGAGGTACACGGCCCGCAGGGTGGTGTCAGGGGAGGAGGTACACGGCCCGCAGGGTGGTGTCAGGGGAGGAGGTACACGGCCCGCAGGGTGGTGTCAGGGGAGGAGGTACACGGCCCGCAGGGTGGTGTCAGGGGAGGAGGTACACGGCCCGCAGGGTGGTGTCAGGGGAGGAGGTACACGGCCCGCAGGGTGGTGTCAGGGGAGGAGGTACACGGCCCGCAGGGTGGTGTCAGGGGAGGAGGTACACGGCCCGCAGGGTGGTGTCAGGGGAGGAGGTACACGGCCCGCAGGGTGGTGTCAGGGGAGGAGGTACACGGCCCGCAGGGTGGTGTCAGGGGAGGAGGTACACGGCCCGCAGGGTGGTGTCAGGGGAGGAGGTACACGGCCCGCAGGGTGGTGTCAGGGGAGGAGGTACACGGCCCGCGGGGTGGTGTCAGGGGAGGAGGTACACGGCCCGCGGGGTGGTGTCAGGGGAGGAGGTACACGGCCCGCAGGGTGGTGTCAGGGGAGGAGGTACACGGCCCGCAGGGTGGTGTCAGGGGAGGAGGTACACGGCCCGCAGGGTGGTGTCAGGGGAGGAGGTACACGGCCCGCAGGGTGGTGTCAGGGGAGGAGGTACACGGCCCGAGGGGTGGTGTCAGGGGAGAAGGTACACGGCCCGCAGGGTGGTGTCAGGGGAGGAGGTACACGGCCCGCAGGGTGGTGTCAGGGGAGGAGACACACGGGCCGCGGGGTGGTGTCAGGGGAGGAGGTACACGGCCCGCAGGGTGGTGTCAGGGGAGGAGGTACACGGCCCGCAGGGTGGTGTCAGGGGAGGAGGTACACGGCCCGCAGGGTGGTGTCAGGGGAGGAGGTACACGGCCCGCAGGGTGGTGTCAGGGGAGGAGACACACGGGCCGCGGGGTGGTGTCAGGGGAGGAGGTACACGGCCCGCAGGGTGGTGTCAGGGGAGGAGACACACGGGCCGCGGGGTGGTGTCAGGGGAGGAGGTACACGGCCCGCAGGGTGGTGTCAGGGGAGGAGGTACACGGCCCGCAGGGTGGTGTCAGGGGAGGAGGTACACGGCCCGCAGGGTGGTGTCAGGGGAGGAGGTACACGGCCCGCAGGGTGGTGTCAGGGGAGGAGGTACACGGCCCGCAGGGTGGTGTCAGGGGAGGAGGTACACGGCCCGCAGGGTGGTGTCAGGGGAGGAGGTACACGGCCCGCAGGGTGGTGTCAGGGGAGGAGGTACACGGCCCGCAGGGTGGTGTCAGGGGAGGAGGTACACGGCCCGCAGGGTGGTGTCAGGGGAGGAGGTACACGGCCCGCAGGGTGGTGTCAGGGGAGGAGGTACACGGCCCGCAGGGTGGTGTCAGGGGAGGAGGTACACGGCCCGCAGGGTGGTGTCAGGGGAAGAGGTACACGGCCCGCAGGGTGGTGTCAGGGGAGGAGGTACACGGCCCGCAGGGTGGTGTCAGGGGAGGAGGTACACGGCCCGCAGGGTGGTGTCAGGGGAGGAGGTACACGGCCCGCAGGGTGGTGTCAGGGGAGGAGGTACACGGCCCGCAGGGTGGTGTCAGGGGAGGAGGTACACGGCCCGCAGGGTGGTGTCAGGGGAGGAGGTACACGGCCCGCAGGGTGGTGTCAGGGGAGGAGGTACACGGCCCGCAGGGTGGTGTCAGGGGAGGAGGTACACGGCCCGCAGGGTGGTGTCAGGGGAGGAGGTACACGGCCCGCAGGGTGGTGTCAGGGGAGGAGGTACACGGCCCGCAGGGTGGTGTCAGGGGAGAAGACACACGGCCCGCAGGGTGGTGTCAGGGGAGGAGGTACACGGCCCGCAGGGTGGTGTCAGGGGAGGAGGTACACGGCCCGCAGGGTGGTGTCAGGGGAGGAGGTACACGGCCCGCAGGGTGGTGTCAGGGGAGGAGGTACACGGCCCGCAGGGTGGTGTCAGGGGAGAAGACACACGGCCCGCAGGGTGGTGTCAGGGGAGGAGGTACACGGCCCGCAGGGTGGTGTCAGGGGAGGAGGTACACGGCCCGCAGGGTGGTGTCAGGGGAGGAGACACACGGCCCGCAGGGTGGTGTCAGGGGAGGAGGTACACGGCCCGCGGGGTGGTGTCAGGGGAGGAGGTACACGGCCCGCAGGGTGGTGTCAGGGGAGGAGGTACACGGCCCGCAGGGTGGTGTCAGGGGAGGAGGTACACGGCCCGCGGGGTGGTGTCAGGGGAGGAGGTACACGGCCCGCGGGGTGGTGTCAGGGGAGGAGGTACACGGCCCGCGGGGTGGTGTCAGGGGAGAAGACACACGGCCCGCGGGGTGGTGTCAGGGGAGGAGACACACGGCCCGCGGGGTGGTGGCAGGGGAGGAGGTAACTAGCTAGGCGAAAACCGACAGGATTGGCGTCCAATGTAGTTATGTAGGCTTCCGTCAGTTGTTTAGAGGACACTTGTCATTGTCTGGGTGGCAGCCTGACACGCTGGGTGAGCAAGTGTTTTGAGATGGACGGAAGGAACTTCGTGATGAAAGTGAGGTATGAGAGGCCGAACATTGATGGCATGAACAACGCCTCGAGACGATAAAGTGAAGGCACGTACACGACGCATTCATTCGCAATTCAACACAATATGATACCATCATTAGTATCACGTATTCAGCGACTTGCCTGTTAAGATGCAATGGAGCGTGAAATAATGGAATGGTGCGGCGACAGTTTCGTGATATGAAACAGAGTTAAATTCAAGAGGTGTCGATCCAACTACACCGTCTGAGCGACAAGGAGGCAGTTTCTATTCGTCATACATCACTAGCCACAGCCTTCCTCAGGGCTGAGATAACATCCCACATGAAATATGTTCACTTCATAGTGCTAAAGATTTGAAGATTAAAGTGTTTAAACTTTGGACTTGAGCTGTAATTGGGGTACTGCAGTAACCCGATTGCATGCTGCCTGTTGCTCATTTACTCGAATAAACTAAACTAAACTTGTTCGGCTTGTACGTTAACATTACAAAACTTAATTACAGATTACAGCCAGTTAAAAACAATCACAAATTAGTTATAATCTTGCACGGTCATACTCTGAATAATGCTGCTGGTCTGGCTGTGGCTACAGCTGTGCAAAGATATATTAAGCATACCAAACGCTTCGAACGGTATACCGCGACGCAGCCTTGGTGCATCGGCCTGAGGTAGTGCTGCTATAATAAGGTCGGCGGGGAGGGGGCGGACGTCGCGTTTGCGGGGGTTGTGTGTGAGTGTGTACATGTATGTTCGTGAGTCGGGAAATGGTGCCTAGTCATAAGCGCTGAAAGTGTTTTTGCACCTTTCCCTCACATCATTCTTTGTTTCTTGCTTTTGTTAAATAAATCAACATCAACATCAACGTCACGGAACCGTTTTCTACAACTGTCAAATATTGTGGCAATATTACGCAACGTTCCACTTCCAAGATTAGTGCATATCTGTTTATTAGTGCAATAATCTGCTAATTAGTGCATTATTCGGTCAACCACTTCTGCTTCACGTCTGCCGTCAGCCGTCAGCCGTCAGCCGTCAGCCGTCAGCCGTCAGCCGTCAGCCGTCAGCCGTCAGCCGTCAGCCGTCAGCCGTCAGCCGTCAGCCGTCAGCCGTCAGCCGTCAGCCGTCAGCCGTCAGCCGTCAGCCGTCAGCCGTCAGCCGTCAGCCGTCAGCCGTCAGCCGTCAGCCGTCTGCCGTCTGCCGTCTGCCGTCTGCCGTCTGCCGTCAGCCGGCCTCGCGTGTCAGGGTCAGTGTGGTCCGTGCTAATCACCGATTGCTTATCGCTCGGCCATGACAACCTCGCGGCGCTCTCTCAGACCACCGCTGATCGGTGGAGGGGCGGTCCGCGCGGCGGCGGTAAACAAAACAGACATCACCGAATGCAAGGCAGAGACACGCGTGGCAACGCGCAGGCACGTAGCCAGGATTTCGTCCAGAGGGGGGGCGGCGCCTTGAAAGGGCCCCCTTCACGAGCGTTGAAAGGCTCCCTCCCAAGCGATGAAAGGGCCAAACAAAACGGATGAAAAGGCACGTTACAAGGATGGAGAATGCAGTATGACAGGCATGTCATGGGCTTTAAAACGAGCGACACCAATTTTGAATCAACTATACCAACTGCAAATATTTTTTAGGCTCAAGACCTAGAACTCTTAAATTAATTGCGCCGCGCAGCGGCGCAAAAAATAAGAGTCTTATGCCCTGGATATGCATTCTCATCAATGCGTCGCATTGCGTACCTATGGTGCGGACCTCTAAACATGTTAGTGTGCGTTTAAAAGTGCGGTAAAAAAGTGATAAAGCGAACTATTTTGCCCAATCATATAGGAAAGTAACATCATATACATGCGCCGAGAAACGGCACGATTTTTTAACCCGCATATAATATAATGTGTCGGTAAATTGCGCCGCGGAGCGGCGATACAATTTTGAGTTGTATTCCCTGGACAACTGCATTCTTACTGTTGAAAGGCCCAGCGTCCCTTCAGATCGTCTAGGGGCCCCTCCGACCTTTTCAATGCCCTTCCAACCTGTTCAGGGACTCAAGTGGGATCCGTAAAAAGACATGATGTGAAGTAGGTGATATATATTAAATACAAAGAGGACTAACTCCACAAGAAAAATATTAAAGACCTAAGAAAGCTCCGATTTTAATATTTGTGTTGTTGTGTAAGTCCTCTTTGTATTTAATCTTCATCTGGGATCTCTACGTACTTTGGGCCCTTCCGGTCTGACCAGGGACCCATATGACCTTCCAAGAAGCCCCTCTTGTGTGTCAAGGGGCCCATTCGGCCTGTTCAGAGGTCCTTTCGAACTGGCCAGGGACTGCACTGGCTGCTTTGTCGCTCTGCCGACATGCTCAGGGGCCCCTCCGACCTGCCCAGGGGCCCCTCCGGGCTGGCTAGGAACTCATCCGACATGCTCAAGGGGCCCTCCGTGTTGGCTAGGGCCCAATTCGGCATGTTCAGGGGCCCTTCTTACCTACCCAGGGGCCCCTCCAATCTGCACAGGGCCCCTTTGAACTTTCCAGGGGCCCTCTGGTCTGTCCAGGAGCCCTCCAGCCTTCTACGGGACCCATCCAACCTGGCAAGGAACTACGCTGGCTGCTTTGTCACCTTGCCGACATGCCCAGAGGGCCCTCCGACCTGCCCTGGGGCCCCTCCGTGCTGACTAGGGGTCCATTCGGCATGTTCAGGGGCCCTTCTGACCCACCCAGGGGCCCTTTCGGTCTGGATGGGGGCCCCCGACCTGCACAGGGGCACTTTGAACTTCCCAGGGGTCCTCTGGTCTGTCTAGGGGGCCTCCAGCCTGCTCAGGGGCCCTTACGACCTGGCAAGGGACTGCGCTGGCTGCTTTGTCGCCCTGTCGACATGCTCATGGGCCTCTCCGACCTGCCCAGGGGCCCCTCTGTGCTGATTAGTGGCCCATTCGACGTGTTCAGCGGGCCCTTTCGGTCTGACCAGGGGCTCCTCTGACATGCGCAGGACTCTTTTGAACATCCAAGGGGCCCTCTGTCTTTCAGAGAGGGCCCTGGTGGCCCTAAAGGGCCTCTGAAGTGCTCTAAACTCTCTAAAGACCACACTTCGCGTGGTCTTCAGACTATTAAAGACCCCATGATACCGCGCTTCGCACGGTCTTGCCGGCCCTTTTCGGCGAGCTGCGTGCGCCGAAAAGCCCCCCCCCCCTGGTCTCCAGGGAGGGGGGGCGCCGCCCAAGCCCCCCTTGGCTACGTGCCTGGTAACGCGTGCCGCTTCACAGTGTAACAGGGGATGGAGGGAAGCGGGGCGGCAGGGACAGTATAAGGGTTCTCTTCGTCAGAAGGAATGCGGCGGTCGATGGATTACCTGTTGCCATGGCTCATGCCAATTCCTTCCTCAGGTTTGTGTGGTAGCATTACCTCACGACTCGGAAGACGGGATTAAAATAGTTACAGGTCGTTCGGCAATAGGCCGCACAACAAATTTGTTCACTCGTGCCAAGGAGATCAGATGTACCATTAGACAACCAACTATCCTATCCAGTGTGTCCTTCACTGTGAGCGGCTGAGTCATGGCTACCAGAAACAACAGATGGTCGTTGCCGGCCATGGACAGTTAATCCGCCATACTGACAAATCAACGGGCTGACGCTGTTCTGCTGCCCGGCAAATAGCGCCTCTAAACACCAGTTTGGGTGTGTTCAGATGACTAAAACAGCGGCGATTAGCACATAGCTGCTGTAAGGTTTTATCAGAACGAACGCAGGCAGCACCAGCCGTCTGAGGTGAAACGAAGTCTACGGTTCAAACTTCAAGCCATCCGGTGCGAATCAGGATGGGAAAATTATGTCACCTCTGCATAGAGGCCAGACCTGGGACTGTTACACATCTACAGAGAACACAGTGCTACCTTGCCATCGTCACGGCTAATTCAGAAACTGGGTGAAAGGTGAAGGTGAGGTCATATGTGACCTGTACGGGAGAGCGCTCATCAGGGGCGAAGTAATATGGGAGCAGTTGGTGCCGCGCGGATAGGCACAGTGCTGTGAAGCAATGGCAAGCTGCCGTCACAATGGACACCGACAACGGCAGTGGCGGTGGGCGGACGGCAGTGGGACGACATGACGCGCGGTGGTAAAATCGACAAAACTCGACACACGATTACAAAACGTTACCCATTCGTGCTACGAAAATGTCGTACAGAAGGTATTTTCTTTCTCAAAGTGTATGAGGATTAAAGGCTCGAGAGCTGTTGGAACGAATTAATGATTACGAGCGAGCGCGAAGCGCTCGCTCGTCCTTCCGTGGTATATGGGAAAAATATGAATATGAGCGGCCCGACTCGGCCCGGCCCGACCCGGCCCGTGGCGACGCTTTTGAGAAGCTAATATCTCTGCAAACGCACGTCCGATTGACAAGCGGGTTTCTTTGCTGAGTAGCCCCATCCAACCTAACCTGTTTGAGACCAGTGCCGACTCATGTGGGTGACTACCACTGCGCGTGGCGCGTGCCGCGTGAGGGGTGTTGAAAAGTGTTTTCTCGTAAAAACTCCGCAACGGCTGGGCCGATTGTGTTCAAATTTGGTGTGTGGTTAGGGACCTCTCAGCCGCCACTTTCCCACATGTCAGGGGTGGGGTGCCTCTGCACGTTCGCACGTGCGCACGTGCACACCCCTATTCTATATCTCAGGAACGGCTGAGCCGATTGTGTTCAAATTTGGTGTGTGGTTAGGGACCCTCCGCCGCCGCCTTCCCACAAGTCATGGGTGGAGTGCCTCTGCACGTGCGCACGTGCACACCCCTATCCTATCTCAGGAACGGTTGAGCCGATTGTGCTCTAATTTGGTGTATGGTTAGGGGGCTCTCAGTCGACACTTTCCCACAAGTCAGGGGTGAGGTGCTTCTACACGTGCGCACATGCGCACCCTTTTTGTATCTCAGAAACTACTTGCCAGATGGAGTTGAAATTCGCCATACATTTCCTTCGCGCTCGCTCGTCCATCGCCAACTACGGCGTCTTACTGGTAGAATGAAATCACAAGTTTCCGCAATCACGTAGCAGGATATCGTTGATTTCTCCATCTCGATGGTATGACAGGCGGTATGACCGCACTGGCGGATCCAGGGGGGGGGGGCAATCCGGCCATGGCCCCCCCCCAAAAGCCTGGAAGGGGGGGGGGGGGGGGGGGGGGGGGCAACATGTCTTTTGCCCCCCCCCAAAAAAAAACAAAATAAAAATATATATAAATAATTGTAATATGAGCCTCAACGCATATAAAAAACAATAAAATTCCGTGTTCTGTGAAATTTAAAAAAAAAAAATGAACACGTTCATAAATAATGATTTCGTCGTCGACGAAGGAATAACTAGACCCACGACCAAGGGCGGATCCAGGGGGGGGGGGGCGAACGGGGCCATGGCCCCCCAAGCCTGTTTAAGGGGGGCCAAACTATGTTTTGCCCCCCCCCCCCCCCCCAAGACGTGAAATTTAATGCATGCTATATTTGCGTTTTTAGAACGGTACTGGACATCCCAAAATTGCAGCAGTCAAAATCAAGCTAGCCTCAGTCAAAAACTGAAAAATTTCGCGCCGCTTCGCGGCATGACACAAGTTTCGCAATTGCATATACAAATTTGGAAAATTTATTCCATTAAGTGTCTTGCAGAGGCTCTCCTTGGCGGTATTTGCTGGCCCCAGGGCCAACTCTCTTCATAAAATATTATCTTTAAAGCGGGCTACATGTTTAGCTTGTCTGCCGAGTTCCGAAAAAGGCGACGCGAACGCAAAGACGCGGACTTCGGCAACCGGAAGCTGTTCCAGCGGTGCCCAACTTGTTGGCCCGAAGAGCTAATAGTGGGGACCAGGCCAGGACTATCTCCCCAAGCCATCTCCCCCAGGCTCCTCCAGATCCACAGGGACCATTTATGCGCGGAAATGTCGGTCTGCCTCTTGCTACTTTGAAACCATTTGCACCGTTACCAGTTGTTTGTTACAGTTCGGTACATAGGTATGTATACAGACTACAGTTATCATTATCATATGTACTATTGAGTGCAGACTGCCACCGGCCATTGTGATTTACTATCCGAGGCTAATGTATATGAAAAACTACCTTCATTTCAACATTTTGCATCATACCGAGATGTGCAACCAGGAAAAGGAGTTACCTGAGGCTTGGCTCCACTCACGGTCTGGTTCCAATATTAAAAATGCGTTTTCCATGACCTAAAATTAAAATGTTCACGCCGCTTCGCGGCGTCACATCAGTGGCCATCGTCATAACGAAGCCATCGTCATCGTCTTCGTTTCGTCGTAACGCTGAATTGAATGAATAACATTTTTAGCTTATTATCCTCTACAAGGCTAAGAAGCTAAAAATGCCTATGTTTCTGGGTTTTATCAGGCAAACCCGAGCAAAAAAAAATCGCGCCGCTTCGCGGCGCTAAATAACAAGTACCTACTATAACATGCAAATCCACATAGAAATGTTGCAAATGTTGCAAATACACGCATAACAAATTGGGGTACATTTTTTTGTCGTCATTTCAGCCGACCCCCCACTCAAAAATTATCGGCGACGCCCCTGGGTACAGCTGACAATTGACATAGTTTGTATCAGTGTAAGGCAATGTCGGAATAATACAAACTGCAAGCTGACATCTTTCCTTTTTCGATATCCCAAAAGGTCGAAAACCTAAAAAAAAAATGGGGGAAAAAATCGAAATCGTGTGGTTGCAAAATAAAGTGGCCCAAATCCGGGAAGAAATTCGAAATTGGGGGTAGGTAAGGTCCGCTAAAAAAAACGGTTTGCCCCCCCCCCCCCCCAAACGGCCGGCTGGATCCGCCCTTGTATGACCGAATTACTGCAGGTGTCTGTCACCGTACCTGAGATCAGGATGCACTGGTCGCGGGTCTCCTCGACCAGTGACGTCAGAGCCCCGTTGATCACAGCGTATCTGCCGACAAAGCAGCGGTCAGCGCTACAGCACGCCGGTTCCACGCCGATTCATCAAATGGACAGAGCGAGTCATCAAGAATAAATGGAGTTCTCACGGATGTGGCAGCGCAACGTAATTGATAGACAGACACACATGATACCACACGCGCAAATTCCCAGATGTCTAAACTTTGATCATAATTTCAAAACAATTGCAGGTCACAGTTCTCGCACATCATGCTGATACTGTAATAACGGCCATAGCAGATGTATAAAGCGTATCATATAATAAATAGACAACTAAAATAACCAGGTGCGTTGTAAAGTGGTCTTGAGTTCACTATTGTTCATTAATTTCATGTGATACAGGAAAAACACACGATCTAAGCAGACTGGTTATTGATTCTACTGTTTTGGAATGATTCATTCACGATTCATTTTAGAACCTGAATGATTCAATTCAATCACCATTTTGAGAATTGGTTCTTTCCAATTCAAAGAATGAAACAAATTATGTAATCGATTCACGTTTGATTAAAGATGTAAATATATATGTTGAATTTATGTCAAGTCAATAACAAAAAAACATATGTACATATATATGATCATTAAAACATTGTTACAGCAATAATATTTCAGTATAAATTAATGTAGCCACTGGGACTGCATTGTATTTGCACAATTTATCATGTACACTTGAATCGTTAAGAATCGTTAAATCTTTTGATTCAGTCAGCCTTTATTTGATACGTGTTTTGATTCAATCACGATTCACGAATCAAAAGATCTGGTGGTGAATCGATTTTGTTTTATTCAAGGAATTTGTATTGAACGATTCCAATCGATTCAATTACAGTCAAATCAACAACCAGTCTAGATCCAAGTGTCATCCAACACTAGATTGTTCTCTTCCAAGCGGCTTCATTTACCGGTTGAAGACTACACTGATCGAAAACTGGTGACGTTAGCGACAATCACTGGTCAAAACCGGCCGTGGCGAGACAGAGAGAAGGGATCGGGAGACAGAGAGAAGGGATCGGAGAGAGATCGGATCGGAGAGAGATCGGATCGCAGAGAGATCGGATCGCAGAGAGATCGGATCGGAGAGAGATCGGATCGCAGAGAGATCGGATCGGAGAGAGATCGGATCGGAGAGAGATCGGATCGGGAGCTTACTCACACAAGGACGTCGCCACCTTCCGAAAGTTCGGGGTGACTGAGGCATTATGATGTCGATTCTTTCCATCCAACGCCCATAAGCCGTAATGTTAAAATCTGAAAATGTTGGGCCACACGCCCCCCCCCCCCCCCCCCGCTTCCGACGCCCATGTACTCACATGTGCGGCGGCAGTTCGTAGTAGGCCTCGCCCTTGTACTCCTTCACGTGGTTCTCTCCATATATTCCCAGCTCTTTGTACGGGTTCACGGAGACCAGCACCGGTCCGATGTATGTCTGCGGAAGGCGCCAGGTCAGAGACCAGGGGTCAGGGGTCAGAGGTCGCAGCCCCGTCCGTCACCAGCCTGGGGAAAATTCGAGCGACTGTAACGACAGGCTTTGACGACGATGACATATGGCTTATACAAAGCCGTCTATCGCCACAGGCGATGTTTATCTGGCCAGTTTGTGCCAGCATGGGTCGAGACGCGGCGCCGATTGCCAGCGGAGTCTGGGGGCTCGTTCGGCCTTGTCTCGGGGCTCAGACAGGATGTGGTGTCATTTCTGCTCATGCTTCGCTCGGAGGAATCGTGACGGGTTTTACGGACCGTTGGTGAACAGAGGAGGCTGTATTGTTTGTAAATGTGGTGAAACATATTGTTTTGTGTCGAAAGTAGGCCTAGCGGAGCACACCACATGACTGACCCTGAACCTGTAACGCGGTGCAGTTAGCATGACACGTCCACATGATAATGAACACGAACAGTGGAAAGGTTTCATATCAAAAGTGATCGCATTAAAATATATAATGAAATTTTGGTTAAAAACCAACGGACGGTGACCGGTGCTGAATGTTCAGATGCATTTGGGTTAATGGGTCCGACCTACCAATCATGTCATGAACATATTAGTTAACATAACTTATTAACATAACATACCTATTAACATATTTACATATTAGTATTAGTTAACTTATAGTTGCAAGAGCACTCAGATTAAACATATTTTTATGGGATTAAGCAACAAAAAGCCTTTAACAAGTCCTAATGCAGTTCATTATAACGGTCAATTCTTGCATCATTTTAGTGAGACGAAAGTCTTGTATCATGCGCCCCCATCCCCTCCAACTTAAAAAAAATACACTACAACTTATTTGTTTTTGCATAGAAAGAAACAAGATGTACCTAGTCTGAAATTTCCCCCAAAACTCAGACCAGTGACAACATCGATGTTAAAGGGAATAGGTCACCTTGAAAGTTGTCTTGAAATTTGGCTATACGGGGTATTCCGAGCTGAACAAAACGAATATGGGATTCGTTTGGACGACAGATGGATATCTGTCGATAAATGGCCATGTTTCTATTTTCTCCTTTATGGCCATAACAAAACTTCATGACATTTATGACGTCATGCATATGGTAGCTTGGATATGGAAACTATTGCATACAAAAACGACGGACTTTAGGCATATATAAGCAGGCTGCTTGTAACGTAAACAACCGTTGTGAGGACCCCAAACAAGTTTCGTGCCCCGATCGGGGCACGAAACATCGTCTTCTAAAAGGGCCCAACTTTAGTGCTGTGACGAAATTACTTAGCGTAGGGAGCTAATTTTTTCACATAACCCATTTTTCGATCTGCTCTACAAATATGCTATCTCAGTTCAAAACCCCATGTTAAAGGTGAACTATTCCCTTTAACATAGATGTATATATTATATGTGTGATGTATAGACTATACAATATTATAAATCTATAATATTGTAAATGTCGTTGCCGAATTGACATGAGAACTAGAAGTAAAAAGGCAGCTTTCTGTTTTGCTTGTAGCTATACCTGTCCGCAGACCTTGTTAAAAACATGCTTTCAAACGTAACCGCCCATTTGACCTCTTGACCTCGACAGAAGCGTTAACCGCAATTTTCTACACTCAGACCATCCAGTAACGTCAAAGTCTCATCATATAGTGACGTCACTCTCAGACCAAGAGAACATCCGCCAAGTAACGGCAGCCTCCGCCGAACACTCATCCCGATGACCTCATCGTACCATGACGTCATAAGACCGCCACCACGGTCAGCGCGCATGTTCAGGGCTCAGGCATCTGGCCAGCAGCCTCCCGCCCATTAGTGACGTCACTGTGTTCGAACGGCAGCCGCCTGGACGCCAGTGATGACGTCACGGCGTGGTGCGCTGACCACGCCGTGACGTCATCAGGGGACCGTCTGGACGCCAGGTGCGCTGACCACGCCGTGACGTCATCAGGGGAGAGGGAGAGCGACCCACACCTGGGGCAGGTGCTGACTCACTCTCTCCCTCTGTCGCGCTGACCCTTTGTGCACAGATCTATGTTGGTGTATGCATTAGTACACCGTATTGGAACACCCCTGCCGTTCTGTTTGCACCGTACTTTGCAGAGCAGGGGAAGGGGGCTGCCGGATGCACATGGCTCCGGGAACAGCTGGGAAGCGCTCGGCACGTGAGGTAGCGACACGAAAGGCATTAGTGCACCGTATTCGAACACGTCATATTCAGCTGGCGTCATAGCTGCGGTCTGTGGCGCTGCAGCCTCCGCCGCAGCGGCAGCGAAATTTCCGAGGAACGCAGCGCCGAGAGCTTTATTATGTAGGAAGTTTGTAGTGGGCGTGTTTTACGTCTGCCTGTCTCGACGTTACTGTGCTGTGTCCTACTGTCGACGTTGCTGTGCCCTGTCCGCCCAGACTGGAACTGCCACGGTTCGAACGGTGTAGGTAACCTATAGCATGGTCCAAATTAGGATTATGCCAGGTCCGTAGCCAGGCGGGTCCACTGGGTGCCCGTGCACCCCCTGGGAGCTACGTGCACCCTCTGATCTTAGTCCGTGCACCCCCAGTATTTAACCCGCGCGGCGCTGGGGGGGGGGGTAAATTTTACCCCCCCCCCCTCCCCCCCCTCCGGATTTTCTCCATAACTTGACAACTATGACAGATATCAAAGTGAAACTTACGGTAGCTTATGGTGCATCAATTCTACGTCTTCTGCCATTTTTTAAATAAAATTTGTGAAAATTTTGGCAGATAATGACGTTTTAGTGACGTCATGCCATGTCATTTTTGGTGAAAAAAACGTTAAATGTTTGAAAAATCGTAGAAAATAGCGTGCTACTGCAAATTGCAAATAAAAGGCGTCAAAAGAAGGGAAATAACATTGTCTTTGACATGGCTATCTCATATTTGCAAAAAAAAATGGGTTTTTGACCCCCAAAAATACAAAAAAAAAGATTTTTGGGGAAGAATTTCCACAAAAGTTTTTTGTTTGAAGATTTTCAAAAAAACGGAAGATATATTAGAGAACCGAGTATGAACGATATTCAAACCAAATTTCAAAGCAATTTCTTTATTTTTGACTGACTTATGGCTCTCTAAGAACAAGTAACTCATGACGTCATTTGTTAAAATTGCGTTTTTTTTGCTTTTACTGACCAGATACAGGCAAATAAATGCCGCCACTGTATTTCGAAGACAAAACTAGTCTAGAAACATGCAATGTTTATTTAAATTAATCAATTTCAAATTTTGACCTTATTGTGACCTGACCTTGACCTGAGGACGATTATATGGTGTCAGGCTGTGAAAATGGCTGCTTCTATCGAATTATACGTGTAAAATAACCCATACAACATGTGTCGCATGGCTTTTGTAGACCTGTGACCTTGTGTGACCTGACCTTGACCTTGACCTTTGCTTACAATTTCACTTTTACTTATGCGGGAAATGCATTATACACTCTGGAGCACTTTGTGAGATAATAGTTGCAATATAAGGCTTTGGATGGAAAGTATAGCCCAAAAACTCATACTTACATTTTACATTTGACCTGACCGTGACCTGACATGTGACCTTATTTTAAGAATTTCGAGTATGCATTCGATTCTTCTCGTTGAGAGCTTGCGATCGCCGCATTGCGCGTCTCGCTGCGGTTATTGGTTCGGAAGATACGAGGGGGGTAAAATTTACCCCCCAGCGCCGCGCGTTCGGCTGGAGACCCCAGCGCCGCGCGGGTTAAAGCAAAGGACATTCGCAGTCGAGCAAAAACAATTGAATACAAGTGCTTTCGAACCTTTCAGTGCAATCCACTAAGTAGGGACACCATCAATACTCTTATGTTCATATGCAATATTTTCTACATGCTAAGACTTTGGGATGCTACTGGTTAAATCTATGCTACTGGTTTGCATCCTCTGGTAATTTTCGTGCATCCCTGGAAATTCAGCCTAGCTACGGGTCTGACTCATGCTGGCAACTGGTTCCAAATATGACCAACTTCGATTTTCTTCAGTACGTACTATTTGGGAACATAACAAAGGACATCCATGAAGCAGTACAATTCACATTTTAATTCTGATCGATATGTTGTGCGTAATCAATAATCAGACAATACCAATAGCAAATACCTACATGAATAGGTATGATATAAAACATTAACCTAACTTCGAATAAACCATCCCATTTCTAAAATCTTGACCAATCTGTAGCCTATTTTTCCTAGGCTGACCATTAACATTTATTTTAAAAATGCCAGGGTGTTGGAATCTGGGAGTGAGCAGCTGACATGTCAGCTGCTCATGTCATGTCATGTCTGCTCATGTCAGCTGCTCCGTGGCTCGGCTGAGTGGAGTGGATGCTGCAGCATCCACTCCACTCAGCCGAGGACACGGAGACGGCGCAGGTCGACACACCGTAAGGTCGCAGTGAGCCTATTTCTGTCGGTCGGACGGTTAGGCAACACGCGGGTGGCGGCCTTCGGGCAGCGGCACCGCAGCTGCCTGGGCAGAGCCAGCTCCGTGTTTACTGAACCAACACCAGGGAGAGCCGAGAGCGATTGACATGGCCAGCCACGCACAGAGCGGCTGATCAAACGCCAGTCGGATTCAGCGGTTATAGAGTGTTTAAAACGACCAGTTATGCAATTATAGAATATGACGTAATGATAGTTAGTTAGTGTATCTGGTGGAATTGAATGATTCTCTTCCAATACCACGTTCTGTGACTTAGGTGAAGAAAAATGTCCAGTCGTACCTACCTGCAATGACAAGATACAATCATGTATATTGGCGTTGTGCACATACAATACACGCTGTCTCGAATAAGGCATCCAATAATGTGCTGCATGCTATGAATACTTAATTACACATTGCAAACACAGGAGTTAAACTGTGTTTATCATGGTTCAAATATTGGACTTCACTGATCGATGTTTGCACCAGTGTCACCCGATATTGATACTCTTTTCACATACTAATCTTATTGATGCTTATCATGCTTAGCATGCGTATCATGCATCATATGATGCCAGGCTTATTGCCATTATTGATGCTGATCGAATTGCATAATAGGTGAATATTGATGAAACTCCAGCCATGCGATATACACCTGCGTTGCGTCAGTCCTCACACAAAACGTGCTCAGCGAGCTAAGATGCAACGGGCACTTAAACGCCAGGAAAGCGTTGCGAATATCCATTATCTACACCAAAACCACAGCAAACGCCAAACACCGTTAGTATCAACGATTACAAAGCCACCTCCCACCCCCACAGCGTCTTATATAGTGTGTTATCGTCTTATAATTATCTGTGGCAAGGCACGAAAACGTCAAAACAAGTCTGCGAATCTCACCTAAACTCCCTCGCCTCAATATCAGAACACTCAAAACTCGAAATGGGTTCAGTGACTGCTGAGCGACCTAACTGGCAAGGAACAGCAACAGGAACCTGTAGGAACAGCAACAGGAGCGGGTATTTATGAAACCGGGTACAATACGCCAAGCAGAAATATCACTAAAGAAGTCAGAGAGACAACGACCCAATACATGACGAAGCAGAATTCGTAATAAAATACACATTGTTTTTGGTCATTGTGTTATTTCCGAGCGGGCGCGAAGCGACCGTGAGGTTTCTCGTCAACTTACTAGACAAATTTACATTTGACCCGGACGAACCGGCCCAAACCGGCCCGAACCGGCCCAAACCGGCCCGAACCAGCCCGACCCGGCCCGACCCGGCCATACAGACGTTTTTTTTCTTCTCGAAAGCTAATAACTTTGTAACCACTGCTCCGATTGAGATCGGGTTTTCACCATTGGATAGGACCATCAAATCAATTTTGACTTTGTTATGGTGCGTTCTGATAGTGGTGGTACCACAGCGCGTGGCACCCGAAGACGTCGAAATGAACACAAATCATTATTGATAACAAATAATTGCTTGAGTTATATAAGCATTCGTTTTGTTTTGTATACGCTGAAGCATGCAGCGCTCAGGACGTACTTCCTTTTGGCGGATTCGAGAAAGGAGATCATGTACAATTTAATCAAACTTAATTTTTATGTTGGCATGCATGGAGGCCTGACAATTTTTATGGAGGACTAAATGGACTAAAAGGACTATGTATTACTACCACGTGTGCTCCCGTACCGTTTCATATATTAAACCTGTTTTAGCTTTACCAGTGCGCGCCCGCTCGGTCATCGCCCAAAAAGGCGTTTTACTGGTATATGCTGCTCCAAATAAGGGTGTGGTAGGCGTGGTCAGGACATTAAAGGGAATGTTTCACCTTTGTATTAGTTTTGAACTGATATAACCATTATCTTTGGCCGTTATTGAAATGTCGAAATTACTAAGGTCATTTTTCCCAAAACTTAGCCGTTTTTAAGCAATCCAATTTATAGTTTGCAAAATGGGGTCTAGGCTAGTGCCGCCGCTGATTGGCTGACAGCCACTTTTTCAGCCAATCCCACTTTGTCAGCCAGTCAGCGGCGGTCTATAGCTCAATATGACGTCATCATCCCAAATTTTAAAAACTTAATTTGTATAAAGCATAAGTGACCTTTCGAGAGCAAAAATATCACCATCGGTTTCAGCAGCACTTGCTTCACATTTTCGACTATAACCAGCGTATATTTGATAACTTTCAGAAAGGTGAAACATTCCCCTTAATAGAAATACGTTGTTTTATAATTCAGTGAAAATTTTGAAGGCATGGAAACGGCAGTACTTTCTTCTATTAAGTAAATTAATCTTGCTTTCTTCTAACGTTTGGAAATGGGTAACTTAAAGGGACACTGTCTCTTTAATGTAAAATTTGATATGTTAAAGAGCGCATCTGATTAACACTAAGAAGTCCGTTTTTCGAAATTCGCGCCCAGTCGCCCAATATCATCGTTCACAGTTCGGTTTTCTTCCAGCCAATGACCTTGACGGGTCCGCTCACTACTACGCACCAAAATGAATTAATTGCAGCGTTGTGCAACAATTGTAAATAGTGATATTCTTTGCTTAAGCATTCTGTCGAAATGTGTAATGTCAGAAAACATTTCATGTCTTATTATGCCCGATTTAAGCCCAATAATTGGATAAAAGAAAATATTAATTCCGAAGGGATAAGATTAATTCCGAAGAGATTTTGATTTTTCCGAAGGGATTTTGATTCCGACCGCGTTTTTTTTTGGCAATAACTCAAGTGCGCCAGGTGCGCCAGATTCGTTGCATGTAGTTAACAGGAACCACAATGTATAAGTGCATTGCCGCCTCATCCAATTGTTGCAATAGCGTCAGCTGACGGTTGGTCAGATGCAGTTAACTGGAACAAACGCTTCCATAATCCATAGATGTAGTGGTGCGTAGAAATCGTAAACAGTTTTTTGATTCTTATGAAAAATGAAATAAATGATTGTTTTTTGTTGTATTTGCGCTGCTTGGGTAAGCCTTTGAGGACGATCACAAATAATAAGTAGTCCTTAGGACTTGTTTAAGCCGTGTTTTGCAATATCATCCGATATAGGCAGTGTCCCTTTAACATTTCAATTCAAAGGGGTCTGGGACCCCAGTTTGACACAAACATAAAATGGGTACCAGATACCACGAATAGCACCCGTCTTTATCTACATATCCTCGACCCACCAGAAAGCCCATTCACTCACGTATATGAGGTCAGCATTGAAGCGTTTCCTCAGGTTGTCGACGAACGCATCCTGACTCTGGTAGTCCTCCAGGAGGACAAAGTCCTCTACACCGATCTGGTCGCGGGCATGCAGGGCACGCTCCATGCTGCTGGCTCACGGTTCCGGCTGCTGACCCTGTCGGCACGGGGAGGCATGTGACGGTGACGTGTGTGCAGGCATGTGACGGCCACGTGGGACGGCACGTGACGTCCGCGTGTCACACGTGCCCCGCTGATAGCTGCAGCGGTGGACAGTCCTGCACGTGCGGCGCGTGCGACACGTGCCGGTGGTGGACGGCAGTACAGTGAACTGGTGAGTAATCAACCAATAATGTCACGGTATATTTGTGCACCATGCCTTCTGTTGCAGAGAAACATTTCCGATATGTTCTTGCAGCAAGCATGGAAGCAATGAACTCTGAATGAACAGCCACGTGCAACCTCTATTTTTGACATGGCAGTGAATGATGACGTAATATTTATGCAATAACATGTGAACATGTAAGCCTATAATGCATGCACATGATGACAACATAATCACTACAGAGGACGGTAACCTTTCGCACCGGTCACGGAATTCAGGCCGATAACACGGCGGCGCTCCAGGGTGACCTTTCGCACCGGTCACGGAATTCAGGCCGATAACACGGCGGCGCTCCAGGGTGACCTTTCGCACCGGTCACGGAATTCAGGACGGTGACCTTTCGCCCCGGTCACGGAATTCAGGCCAATAACACGGCGGCGCTCCAGAGCTGTTGCCTGAGAAAGGGCATCTGTAGGGTTTCGCAACGCCGAGGAGGGTGATGGGCGGGGGAGTAGGCTGAAGATCGATATACCTCAGTGTGTAATCGGGCCGAATCGGGACTGCCTCAGAAGCCGGCAGACCTGCTGAGGGAGGGGCGGCGGCGGGGGAGAGGCGGCGGGGGTAACGACTGGGGCGGGGTGGTCACGCCGTCTCCGCCGTGGCGCCTGCCAGTCGCTAGCAGCGGTCCCGACCAGAAGGCGCAACACCGACGGAGAGACGGACCAGTGACCGCCCAGTGACCGGACCAGTGACCGCCCAGCTGAGAAAGCGTGTTTGGAATCATCAACCAAGTTAAGGAGGTGACTAGTACTTCGAGAGACGTCAGTCAAAAATTTAGATATTGCTTTGAATTTTGTTTTTGGGCATCGTCCATACTTGGTTCTCTAATATATCTTCCGGTTTTAAATATATTTGCAAATTTAGATTTTATGATGAAAAAAATGGGAAAATTTCCATAAAATCAAAATTTGCAAAAATATTGAAAAACCGAAAGATATATTGGAGAACCAAGTATGGACGATGCCCCCCCCCCCCCCCCAAAAGCAATCTTTATTTTTGACTGACTTATGTCTCCCTAAGTACTAGCCTCTTCCTTAACTTGGTTGATGATTCCAAACACGCGCTGGGACACCCCACAGACAAATTAACTGCCGTATGTGACATGTGTCATACTGTCACTCTGTGTCAAACAACTCAAACCCCATTACCGTCGGGATACGAAAATACGAATCTGTCGGGGGGCTAATCCCCCCCCCCCCCCCATTCGTATCTCGGAAACCGCTGGACCGATTATCTCTGAGAAAGCGGCATTCGATTCCTTGAAGCATGAACTACATTCCTGTATTCATAAATATGCAAAATTTTGTCATGGGCGGATACAGGTAGAACAAATGAGGCAAAACATGCATCGTTAGATTCTTGCCCTGGGATGTTGTTTGCACGCAATTTTTTCATGGTGTTGGATTTCCCTACCTAATTGTATGCTCTAACATATACTCTTTTTACATTTTGGGGAAATTAACCCAATGGCCATCCTCAGGCAATTCCAAATCCAAATATAAAGATGTCACTATAATATTTCCCCCGATTTTCTTTATATTTTAGATGCTTATAATTATATGTGATGGGCGGGGGAGTAGGCTGAAGATCGATATACCTCAGTGTGTAATCGGGCCGAATCGGGATTGCCTCAGTAAATTATGTAAATTATGGCAGCATGAGAATGTAAATTATGGCAGTTTTTGATTTGTGCAGTGACGTGCTCAGGAAGGGAAGGGGAAGGGAAATGAGCTTTGTCTTTTGTTATCTTTATCTTTGCTTATTGATATACTTTACTAAGTAGTGTCACGCCATGGATCCACAATTCCCCTAATTGCATACCTGTGACCGCCTATGCCCCAAAATAAAATTATGATCTATGCAGATGATATTGCATGAAATTAACCTCTGCAAAATAACGTTCAGGGGCACTAAACACATTGCGTATGAACGGAGTCAAACACATGCCCCAAAAATCCGTCCCTGGAGTCGCCCTTGGAAAACCCAAAATTTCAACAACAAAATATGAAACGTGTGCAAGGCATTGCTAAAACAGGTCACCAAGTTTCAAGTTGATATCTTTTGCTATGTAGTTACACGTCGTGGTTCCACAACTCCCCTAATTTCATCCCTGGAGGCGCCCATGACATTGGGTCATTCGGTTGCAACCCACCCCTGGAATCGCCTATGCCACAAAATACAATTGTGATCCATGCAGATGATATTACACGAGATAGTCCAACGCGAAATAACGTTTTGAGTTACTAAACACCCTGTGTGTATACACTTGCCCCCCCAAAAAACGTTCCTGGAGTCGCCTGTGGGAAATTCAAAATAAAATAAAAATCACACAACGTGTGCAAAGAACAGCTAAGAAGGTTCACACAGTTCAAAAATCTTATCTTTCAGATTTCGATGAAATACCAGTGACCCAAAATGCCTTCCAAAATACGTCCCTGAAGGCGCCCATGCGCAATCCAAAAATTGGGGAAAAAATGTTTAACATGTCTACAAATGGCAGGCAGGAAAGGTGTGAAAGTCGTAGGCTCGTATCTACAACGGTTAGATAATGGGAACTGATTCCCTTTGAAAGCCGAGTTCACGCTGAAAACCCAAACATGCCCCCCCCCCCCCAAACAAAAAAAAACACGCCTGGAGGCGGCCCTGGTGGGCAGAAAATTTTGACATTTTCCAAAATGTGCCCAATGAATACTTAGGAAAATGTAAAAAAATATGTCCGTATCTTAACTCGTTCGAGGACAGGAGCGGAAAAACCTTAAAGGGACTGTCCCACCTTTGTGAAAGTTGTCGAATCACACTTAATTGTATGTTTACATGTCAGGCGAGGTCAGCTGAACATGTTCGTGAACTTTTTCCTAAAAAAAAAAATTATCTTGGAAGATATTCAACTTTTAGTTTTAAGCGGAAAGTTGGGTTGGTGACATCATTTGATTTGTTTTTTTTAATAACAGGGGAATCCTTTGTGCTGCCAAATGTATGGCACAATTTTTTGTCGACATCTATTGCGCAGAAAAAGCGAACCATCCCGTGTCTAGATTGGCTTAGATTGAGAACCACCCGGGGATCGAGAAATGAAGACAAAAATATTGCCAAATCACATGGGCCTTATTTTTTACAGATGTCAAAATCAAACTCGAATATCTTTTTGATTAGATCATTGCGGTTGTTTTAACTGCAACCATACTTAATTTCAATGCCAAGCCATCAAAATCGCTATCTCAACTATAATATAATGTTAAAGTGGGATAGTCCCTTTAAGGGGGGTTGTTTTAGCCCCCCCGACAATAATAGGGTTAAGTAGCCTAATGGAAATGCGATATTTCAAATTAGCGTAAAGTGTGGAGTTTACTGCAAGGCAGGATTTTCCCTCATGACTTGCGGGTTTAGTGAACCACATCCAGCTGGTCAAATTGCGGCAAGTCAGCCTACATTTATGACAGCGGCTTAGCCTTCATGGCGGCTTCTTACCGAAAGCCTGAACTCATTACGCCAGGTCAAGGCGAGGCTAAAGCTGAAGGTGAAAGTAAATCAGGGCATTCCCACCGAGAAGCAGACGGGGTTGCTCGTTTCTCCAGCCATTCTGTCTGCACATACTGGGCTAATGAGTGGAAAGGGCGGTGAGATAATGATCCAGAACTAATGGCAGCTATGTTAATGAATGACCTCGGATGTTCAGACTTCAGAGGTCGGGTGAAATGTTGAACAGAGTGGTTTGAGACGAAGGCCTCCGGCGTTTCTTTTGCTTTAGATGCATATCGGATATGAATCAGAAGAAACAGTTGTTGTATTCAAGTGAATACCAACAGAGTCGCCCCCACTAATAGGTGAAGTAAAAGAGACACGGACATCAGACAGCACACTTACAAGATAATATAACATATACCTACATCACAATATCAGTAACAAACGCTATAAATACACTAAACAAATGATGTAGATTTAGGACAAAAACTAAAAATATAAATACAAAAACAACTAAATACATGATACAAGGTAAACGTTAAAAGCAGCGCTCGTAAAAAACCACACCGCAGTGCCAGACCGGTTATTGAATCGACACTGATTGAATCGATTGGAATCGTTCAATCAAAATTCCTTGAATAAAAATATAATTGATTCACCACCAGAACTTTTGATTCATGAACCGTGATTGAATCAAAACCCGCATCAAATCAAGGCTGATTGAATCAAAAGATTTAACGATTCTTAACGATTCAAGTACACTGGTAAATTGTGCAAATACATGCAGTCCCTTTCATTTATACTGAAATAGTATTGCTGTAACAATGTTTTAATGATTATATATATATATATATATATATATATATATATATATATATATATATATATATATATATATATATATATATATATATATATAATATATATATATATATATATATATATATATATATATATATATATATATATATATATATATATATATATATTATAATATATATATATAATATATATATATATATATATATATATATATATATATATTATATAATATATTATATATATATATATATATATATATATATATATATATATATATATATATATATATATATATATATATATATATATATATATATATATATATATATATAATATATATATATATATATATATATATATATATAATATATATATATATATATATATATATTATATATATATATATAATATATATAATATATATATATATATATATATATATATATATATATATATATATATATATATATATATATATATATATATATATATATATATATATATAATATATATATATATATATATATATATATATATATATATATATATATATATATATATATATATATATATTATATATATATATATTAATATATATATAATATATATATATATATATATATATATGATATATATATATATATATATATATATATATATATATATATATATATATATATATATATATATTATATATATATATATATATATATATATATATATATATATATGTATGTTTCCATTTTGTATTGATTTGACATAAATACACACATATACATTTAAATGCTGAATCAAACGTGAATCGATTAAATATTTTGTTTTGATTCTTTGAATTGGAAAGAATCAATTCTAAAATTTTATCCGTGGATTGAGCAGTGATTGAATCATGCAAATTCCAAAACGAATCATGATTTAATCGTTCCCAAAAAAGTTGAATCAATAACCAGTCTGCGTAGTGCTAAAGAGAGATACTATATAGGCTAAGACACGGACTTTAAAAGTCCCAGAAGCGTCTGCAAAAACGTCTGCCTCTGGCACGCTACTTAAAAAGGAATTGACTAGATGTGGTACCCTGCAGAATTAACCCCGTGTCACAGTTGTGACTCGTGGACGGGGTACATAAAACAGTCTTTAAGTGCGGATAAATCCAGTAGGTGCATGAAGTGAAAAGCTACGTAAACAAATACGAGAATCTGTTTTTGAGTTGAGAATATTCCTGATGAAAAGTAGGTCGTGCTGAACTCTACGCGAGGCTAATGAAGGTATCTCAAAGTGACTCAGTTTGTGAGTGACGGTGTGTCGGTGTGTGACGGTGTGTCGGTGTGACGATGTGACGGTGTGACGGTGTGTCGGTGTGTGTCGGTGTGACAGTATGTCGGTGTGACGGTGTGACGTGTGACGATGTGACGGTGTGACGGTGTGTCGGTGTATCGGTGTGTCGGTGTGTCGGTGTGACGGTGTGACGGTGTGACGGTGTGACGGTGTGACGATGTGACTGTGTGACGGTGTGTCGGTGTGACGTTGTGACGGTGTGACGGTGTGTCGGTGTGACGGTGTGACGGTGTGTCGGTGTGACGGTGTGACTCGGTGTGACGGGTGTGACGGTGTGT
>JAXIVJ010014776.1:0-12500 GCA_036785665.1 Chirona hameri
CGGACAAATTGGCGAATATAATGGTCATGACTAGATATAATAGTTTGTAATAGCAATATAGACTAACGTGACTAACATTTGCATTGGTCGACGAAAGGAACTGTTCCATATTTGTTCACGGCGGTCGGAATTCACAATTTTGACAAAAACAGCACCGGTAAAATTTTGACGGTGGCCTAAGTTTTAGGGGTGGCAATGCCACCCCAGTGTCACGGCAGGGGCAGTGGTCCGGGAACGATTTTAAGTTGGGGGGGGGGGGGGCGAAACCAAATATTTTGTTTTGGCAATCTTCTCACTTCTAATCTTGGTGCACCTTTTCGTTGTCAAATTTTCCTCATTGGAAACCGAAAACACGATTCAAAAAAGCTCATCAAAAATAACTTTGAAACTATTTTCTACATTTTTTGGTTCAGGTCAATATTGAGTGTCACCAGAGGTCATCAAAGGTCAGAGGTCACACAGGCGGTTCCGTGCGTGGCTTTCCGGTCGCACTCAATCTGTTAGAGGCAGAACAGGTGTCGAGCTGCGGTAACCCATGGAGTGGTGCAGGGATCGATCTTGGGCCCAGTGCTATACCTCGAATTTACTAATGGGTTGTCACAACATATGCCGCACGGAAGATGGTACTGTACGCCGATGACGCCCAGTTTCTGGATTCCGACTCGCCAAGAAATCTCCCAGAATTTAAACGGCGCGTTGAGGAAATTTATCGATTGCTTTGGTTCACCAAAAACAGATTGAAGGTAAACCCTACGAAATACTGACCTACTTGTTCTAAAATCCCCGCGCCAAAACATGGACTTTAACTTTACGATACAATTCGGAAATTCTGAAATAATTCCCGTCGGTGAAGATTCTGGGTGTCAACCTCGACTCATGCCTGTCGTGGGAACAACACATAGCCGCCATCACCCGACGCTGTTACTGTGTTTTAATCGGGCTCGCCAGAATGCAGCGTCGCGTGACGCATGAAACGAAGCAACTGCTGGTGGAGGCGCTTGTGTTTCCTCATTTGCAGTACTGCATGTGTGTATGGGGAGGCCGTACTCAAACCCAAAAACGTAGGCTGCAGGAAGTGCATTAACTTTGGCCGCTCGCGTTGCTACTGGCCTGGGTACCCGCGAGCGAGTATCTGGCACACTGCAGTGAACTTGGCTGGCGTTGCGATAAATTATATGGTTATCGAACGAGATTTGTACGCCATGTATAAACTCACTCATGCAGAGAACGCCCCCGAAATGCTCTGTTCACGGATCATCAGTCGCTCCGATGTATTCACGCGCACAACCAGGGTCTACAGTGACGGGCAGCTGGAGTGCCGCGCGCGCCCGCACTGCGTTCGCCAGCGCTCGTTTTTCATCAGAGCCATCAGCGCGTGGAATGATTTGCCGCTGAATGTGAGGGCTTCACCCACTTCGGCTTTTTTTAAAAAGTCAATGATGTTTTCTCAATGATGTTCTTTAAACTTGCATTGTGTGTATCTTGAGGGTTGATGTGCATCATTTAACGCGTGGTCGATATGTTTTTAAATCTATGTTATTTGACGTGGGAAAACTGAAAACCCATTTTATGGGTGTGCTCCGAAATATATGATATGATGATGATGATATGAGATTTTCCAGTTTAGGACATCGCTCCCAAAAAAAAAAAAAATCTGGAATGATATCTAGGAACAAACGAGAAAAAACTATCAAAAGCTCTTGAAATATCAATCAAAACGTGTCATCAAATTTTATCTCAGTTTAATAGTTTAGGCTCCAGAGGTCATCAAATGTCAAAAGGGCTATTTTTTTTGGTAAAACGTTCGCAAATAACTTTTTACCTAATAAAGATACCGCAATTATTTTGACGACATCATGTTCGTCTAGTCAAAGGCTCTTCGAATCACATTTAGTTGGCCAGTTTAGGTCAACTTAGAACTTTGACATCAGGTCAAGGTCAAGTGACGACCCAAGTAGGTCATGTTGCATATCGAGAGACGTGTCTCGACGAGACAAAACAAATTATGCCGGTTTCACTTCTTTATCTTCATTCTATCGAGAGTTATTGACACAAGAAGTGTTGGTGACCTCAGCTGACCTAAGCTGACCCTGTAGGGGTCACTGGACAGAAATCGAACCTGGATCATCAATAACAGCCTATGATAACATGAACCAGAAGGAATTTGACCGATATCATGCGTATCATCGGAATAGGAAACATTTTCATATTTCCCCATTGACTTATAATGGGAGGTCACGAAATTGACCCGACTTGCGACCTTAGGTTACCGATATTCAAAATCTTAGATATTCGAATTGTAGGTACCTATGACCCTATGAAATCCTGTAATTTTGAAACCGATCGGCCACAAACTGTGGCAGTGGTACGACCGCAAACTTATTTGGGGGTGTGGTCACGTGACCTGACCTGAGATGACACCTGGTCAAGAATTGCACACAATGTGGGTAATTGATGCCCAAACAGGTGTGCTAAAAACGGCGGGCTGAAACGGCGGCGCCGTTTTTGAAACGCAAAAACGGGCGCGTCGCCGTTTTTCGCTAACCTCGAAAAACCTTAGGGAGGGGAGGGGGAGGGGGTTAAACGCCCCGCCCCCGCACGGCGCGGGTTAACATAACAATAAAAACAAAATCTGAAAAATTGGGGGTCATGCACCCCCGTTTTGTATTCCTACTATGAACCGTATGCCTTTGTAAACCCGCCTGTCGTCTGATAAAATACTCGTACTGACGCCTCACGTTTTTTCTTTCTTTTAGAAGCCCACCAGGTGTGCGCTGCACCGACCGTGTCATCACCGTATCACGGTAGCCTACGACATTACGATAAATCTTGCTTGCAATTGCCGTCCCGTCGCAGAGACAGCGAGGACAGCTAGAGGGGCCGCACACCAGTTTGACCACATCCGTAACGTTTGACGGTGTGATAAACTTATAAACCAAATGCAGCAGATGTTTATCGGCCGTCAGTGCAGCAGCGATCCAGAACGGAGTTTGGGGGACAAAATTCCAAAAAGTCTCACATATTTCTGAAACTCATCGGATTTCGCTTGCTGTGCATTGAATAGCTGAATTAAAGCAAACTTTTCTTAGTAAAATTTGCTTAGATTTGCTTCTATATCAGGAAATGTGTCAATTTTGCGACGATTTTCAGGCTGTTTTTTTTTTTCTCTTGGACGACGAGGGGGGGGGGGGGGTCGGGCTGCCCATTTTGCCCAACCGTAGATCAGCCACTGTCGACAGTGAGTCATTTTAACGACCACGCGCCAAGCAGACAACTGCCACCAAATGTACTGCTACCAAGTTTGCCATTATATGTCATAGAACATTTAATGGAAAAGGAAAAGGAAGAAAAATAAAGGTCATACGATACTGCTATAAAGGCTATATAATAATAATATTATGACATGTCTTATAAAATAAAACGACAAAAAAATTAAAATTGTGACATAAGGAAGACTTTCATATTTTATATAATTTTTTGTGTGAAGAATTTGAAAGAGCTCATTTTTAAGGGAAACCTCTGCTCGCCACCCAAGTTGGGTGTGGGCGCCGCCCCCCCCCACCGGCCCAGATGGTGTGTGGGGGGGGGGGGAGGGCAAGCGGCCCCCCGATGCCCCTGTTCCACGGGCCCTGGGCAGGGGCTGTGCAGTCTAGTCCACCCCTGCCCTATGGTGTGCGCCGCCATGGTTTGCAACGAAGAAGTGGCCCTATATAAAAATTGCAGCAGCGCAGCCTTTCTATCAAGTTTCTGTTTTCTGTTTTCTTTATTGTAGCTATTTTGAAATCCCGTTGTGACGCCTGAAATACGTGCCTTTCAATTGTTTATGATAATTGATTTATATATTGTGATCGGGATGGAAGGTAAGCGAAGAGGGATTCCTCAATTCTTTGAAGTTTGATTTAATCAACAATGCTTTCATGGAAGACCAAGCAAGTAGCGATGAGGACGTTGTCATGAATCACGTGAACGAAGACCGTGATCATCAGCCGATGAGGTGAGTTGCTTCATCTTCATCTTCTCAAAATCCACCCGTTTCCGCGATATGTGCCCGCTTATTTTGTCGCCGGCGCCAATATCGTCGAAATTGTATTGCAAAATCGGGCACATCCCGAAATGTTTGGCTCAGACATTCTGAAGAGGATGACGGGAGATGACGTCATAGTTTCTGACGTCTTCTTTTTTTCCCGGAGCGGCCTAAAGTCATATTCCGGGGGAATTACTTCTGGCAATTTGCCAGGAAAATAATTACGTTAAAGGAAATAGTTCACCTTCAATATTAGTTTTAAACTGAGATAGCAGTTTTGTAGCCCGTGTTGGGAAACCCCTATCTGCAAGTTTGCTTGACTGAAAAGAGTCTCCAGCCGAATATATTTGAGTTTTTGGCGAAGGAATGCGGTGCTGGCGAAACAATGTTGTACTAGTTCTGGCCCGGGCAGAGGCTATACCATCAGCCAATCAGCTTGCAGCTGGTGCTAGCAAGCGAATCGCCGGCCGCCGGTTGGCACATCTCCAATGCGAGTCTATCTTTACGCGACTACTTTCGGATCTGATTGGCTGAACCATTTTTTACATTCGCGTGACGTCAGGACTCTGACTCAGAGAGTATGCATTTAGTTTTGATAAACAATACAAATTTACGGGCTTCTGTCCTGAATGGGCGCGATATAAGGCCATTTTTGACAATATAAAAATAAATTGTATTGACAAATATAATCAAATCGTGTTGGGTAAAAAATTTCCAAGGTGAACTATTTCCTTTAACCGGTTTATGTGAACCCGGAGCAAGCTAGGGAATAGGGTATCTTTTTTACGTTAAGTGAATTGTTCAAAGCAAATCTAATGTCTATCTTACGTTAAGTATTTCGTTCGAAGTCAAAATTAAGTAAAACACGAGACACACATACATACATATTGTATTACATATATACACAAAAACACATACACTTGAACATACACTTGTGAAACGGTGTTAGTGTTGACGGAGCCGGGGTGCCATCATTGCAGCATAAAGACATAAAGACATAAAGACATAAAAGAAAAGTGCAACAAAGAGCCTCTTGGGCCCATCCGAGGTTGCACCCCCCCCCCCATCCCCCCCCCCTCCACCAGTCTCGCCCCTTCAAATCACCTTACTCTACCTGCATAAAAGAAGGCTAATCCCACGAGTATTTATGAACTAATCCCTTCTCTGTAAAGTATTTATCTAATCTAATTTTGAAGGAAGCAAGTGTCACTGCATCAGCGACATCCCCTGGTAGCATATTCCAATGTCCTACAACCCTTCTACTGAAAAATGACTGTCGTAGCCTAGTCCTACTTTGTTTCATAATGAGTTTATGCTGATGACCTCTACCTCGATTTTCCCTATTGAACTCAAACATACCCTTTAAATATCCAGAATGCTGACTATTTACAAATTTGAAGACTTCAATTAGATCTCCTCTTAGCCTTCTATATCTAAGTGAAAACATACCCAATTTCCTTAATCTATCTTCATAAGGTAAACTACCAAGACAATTAATCATTTTTGTTGCCCTTTTTTGAACTCTTTCTAACAACCAGCAATCTTTCTCATATGTTGGAGACCAGGCTTGTACACAATACTCCAAATGTGGTCTAACGTATGCACAATACAGTTTTGTTATTACCTTTTCACTCTTGTAGGAAACATTTCTGTTAATGGCCCCTAGCATTCTAAGTGCCTTTTTCCTAGCTTCTACAACCTGGTCTGACGCTGATAGTCTATTGTTTACCACGACACCTAAATCTCTTTCCTTTTCAATCTGCTCCATTTTCTGCCCACCCATTTCATACCTATGTTTACTGCTAACCCGTCCAGCGTGCATAATCTTACATTTACTCAAATTGAATTTCATCTGCCATGCTTCAGACCACTCAACTAGCTTGTCCAGATCTGATTGAAAAACATCCTGATCATGTTTTCCTCTAATAATCCTGACAACTTTTAGATCGTCTGCAAATTTCAAGACTTTGCTGTCTATACTGTTCTCAATTGCATTCACAAATATTATAAAAAGCAATGGGCCCAGGACTGAGCCCTGTGGAACCCCACTGAGAACCTCCTTCCATTGTGATTGGCACCCATTCAATATAACCCTTTGCTGGCGTCCTGAAAGCCACGTTTCTATCCAATCCAGAATCTTGCCCCTGATCCCATGAATTTTAAGTTGCAACCCCAGTCTTGTATGGGGGACTTTGTCAAATGCTTTACTGAAATCAAGAAAAGCTACATCTAGCTGTTTACCCTGATCAACGCTATCTGTTGCAACATCCAAAAACTCCAGAAGATTAGTTAAACAAGAACGGCCCTTCCTAAAGCCATGCTGTGTATCTTTGATGAGTTCATTTTGCTCCAAGAATTCAACAATCTTATCTTTGATGATTGATTCAAGCACCTTGCAGACTAATGAGGTCAGACTAACTGGTCTATAGTTTTCCTGTTTACTTCTATCTCCCTTTTTATGAATAGGAACAACATTTGCTCTTTTCCAATCAAGTGGAATTTTACTATCTGCAAGTGATTTAGAAAATATTATGGCTAATGGAACCGACAACTCCCTTTCAGATTCTCTTAAAAGTCTAGCATGGATTTCATCAGGTCCTTCTGCCTTGTTAGGCCTTACTTTCTTTAGATATTCTAGAACAAGTTCACTACTTATGCCACCTAGCTCTCCTAAAGTCTCCTCTGTCTCTAGCTCAGGCTGAAGTGCTGCAATACTACTCTGGTCCTCGATAGTAAAGACAGACTGAAACTGATCATTAAGCACTTCAACCATTTCACTGTCCTTGCTAACTAACACATCATCTACCTTAAATGGACCTATATTTTTGGAAACTGTACTTAACTTATAAAAACTGAAGAACTTCTTACTATCTGCATTACAATGTCTAGCTAAATCAAGTTCCTTTGCCCTTTTAGCTGCTCTGACCTTTTTCTTAACTGAATTTCTTGCATTCTGGTAGGCCTTCTGATTTATATCTAGTGAAGATCCCTTCAAAATGCCAAATGCACTTCTTTTAGCTTGTATAGCACTCCTTACTTCTGGGGTAAGCCAAACTGGATTGCCCTTGGTTCTGTTACGTTTGTGCCTGAGGGGTATATGCCGATTTTGAATTTGGCTTAATCTAGCTTTGAAAACATTCCAGGCCTCACATGCATCTAAACCTGCCAACTCAACGTTCCATTTTACCTGTGCGAGGTCATTTCTAATACCATCAAAATCAGCCCGGCTGAAGTTTGGAACCATAATAAGGTTATCTTTGGGCCTCATTTCTGATGAGATATTGAATTTAACCATATTGTGATCACTGGTTCCTAGACCTGCACAAATACTTATGTCACTAACTAGATCACTGTTGTCTGAGAATACAAGGTCTAGAATGGAGCAATGTCTGGTTGGCTCTGTTACAAACTGATGCATGAAAAGCTCCTCTTCAAAGATTTGCCTATACAACCTACACTCATTTGTTTCCTCTGCTATACTTTCGTATCCTCTTAAGTTAAAATCTCCCATAATAAGACACTGAGCCCGAAAGTTCCTACGTATTTCCTCACAAATATCTTGGTCTGTTTCAGCTTGGGAGTTCCTTGGAAGATTCCCTGGTCTGTAAAATGCACCTATCCTCAACCTTCCTCTGTTTCCTGTACCAATTTTAATGTCAAGCCAGATTGATTCTACTTCTTTTACTTTACTAGAATCATCAACTCTAGTAGTGCAGTACAAGCTATTTACATATACAAACACTCCGCCTCCCTGCCGTGATTCTCTGCAGTATGAGAACATGTTATACCCTTGTAACTCGAAATCCTGTAGCCTATCCCTATTATACCCCTCACTAACCCATGTCTCGGTTACACAAATGATATCAGGCTTTTCAAGGGCAACATAACACTCAAACTCATCAAATTTAGACCTAATACTTTGGGCATTCAGCAACACACATGTGATCTTATACTTTGAGCTGACTCTACTAATTCTGAGGGAATTATGATCTACTGTCCTATTCTGACATGAACTTCTACCAATGCTTACTTCTTGATGCCCTAGTACTAGCGTCCCTGAACCCCCCCTCCTACCTAGTTTCCCTGAATGACACTTCTGTAGGCATCTCCCAAAGCCCTTGCCCCCTCATCCGATAAGTGAAGCCCATCCTTCATATAGTACCTATGCCACTCATAGAACTGATCCCATAAGTCTACATAACTAAGCCCCATAGCTGAACATAAGTTCTGAACTGAGCTGTTCACAGACAGAGCTCTCGAGTACCACTCCTCACTGGCTCCACAGCGAGGGAGGATGCCAGTCACAATGACTGGTTTCCTGGACTCCTTCAACCTCTGCAGCAGGCTCCGGTACTCCGCTACTATTCTCACACTCTGTCTAGGTCCTATGTTGTTCACCCCCACCTGTATTATAACTGTCTCTGGGCTACTCCTACCCAGTTCTGCCTCAATGACAGGGCCCATATCAACTACTTTTGCCCCCGGTTTAACTATACATTTGTCCCTCTTCCCACAGAATGTTCGCCTTAAGGGCCTTACCCTCGAGTCCCCAACCACTAAATGCTGAATCTGTACCTTGTCACTTTCAGCTGCTGACTCTAACGCACTGAACCTATTTGCTAGTGTAACCTGCTGATGTTCCCTGGGGCTGTACTGCCTGACTCTACCCTGAACTTTTGTCCATCCCTCCTGATCCCCTTCCCTCTTCCTCCTCCAGATTCTGCTACCACCCTCCATTACCCAGCACCCCTCCTCATCCTTACTGTCTGTGGCCCTAGCATTACTTTCCACAATGTTGGGTCTCCAGAAACGTGACCCTCCAACACACTTCCAAACCCCAGCCGCACTATCCACTTTTGCCTTATCCTCCTCCCTTATGCCCCTATCAGAACTACCACTGGTCCCTGATCCTGTAGGCTCCTTTTCTGACCCCCTAACCACAATCTGCGCATACGTTCCTTGGTCAGGAGCTACACCCTCTTGCGGCTCATCTCTACACCTACACTTACTTAACTGCGCCTCAAGCTCCGCTACTCTAGCCTGGAGGGCCTCTAGCTCTGCTACCTTCGCCTGCATCCTAGTCATGCTCATTTGAATACACTAGTAACTTAGGTATATAACTTAGGTACTATGCACTTTTCAATACTTTACTAACTTAACTTAACTTTTTTTTGTTTGTTTTTTCTTCTTCTAAACCTTAACTAGATCTAGGTAAAGCTAGTAACACAAATCAGCTATGAGTGCACCTTATACTAGACTAAATATCTAATCCTTAAATAAACTGAATACTAAATACACCTTAATTATCCCTAATTTTCTAAAATATCTACTTATCCAACCCTGCAACTAATAACACAAAAATAAGACTAAGACAATTTTGGCGCACACAAGCTAGAATGAAAAGTCCTTTAAAAAGCAAGTAAGAGGTAACAGCTAACTATGAATGCTTAAAAATAATACTTAAACGATCCACAAAACTAAATATCTAATCCTTATATCTAAATATAATGTGGTTGCTCAAAAAATACACAAAACAACAGAGCTATCCAACAGCTACTTAGCTTGGCTAAAGTAGGGTTCAGAAGCAACGGAAGACTGTTGCCAGTCTCCCTGGCTCCGGCACCCCGGCGAGACCTGGTTGTGGGATGTATTTTGCTGGGAGAAAAGTCCTAAATAATTTTAAAAAAAACAGTGCCTACCGCAAAGGGGAAAAACCTGCGCAGAGAGCCAAAATTGCGCTAGGCAAAAACAACTGTTATATTTGATTAACTAATCGTGTTTGGTAAAGAAAATCAAAGAGGAGGCCAATCAATTGAGGATAATTATCACCTAACAGCGTTTGTAGATTCAATGTGATTCGATTGTGTTGCGTGTAATCAATGATTTTCTGACGTTTGACATTGTGCTCAGGGCAAGTAATAAGTAAATGTTGATTTGTATAGCGCGGATAACCTGGGCAGTGTTGGCAATTTTGGGGCGGAAGATTGTCGAGAATGTAATAATGCGTTTTTTTTGTATGACCGAGGCGGAGGCGTGCTAATACTATTTCTTTTTATCTACAATTCTGTTGACTAGATATGAAAGTTTGACTTTTGGTTTGATTGGATCAAGGTGAAAATGCGGAACATCGTCCCACTCGCGCTGGCGCAATATGTTAAATTGTTGATTTATATAATTTAAAACGTATGATACAGGGCTTGGAAGATGGTTTTCTGGAGGTAATTCTAGGGTTAATTTCGCGAGTCTGTCGGCTTCCTCGTTTCCCGGGATACCTGCGTGTCCCGGGATCCAGAGAAACTTGATTTTTCTGTGTTTGTTATTTAAATATTTGATTAGCTGTCGAATTTTGAAGACTATCGGGTTTCTGCAATCACGAATCGAGGAAATGGCAAAGAGCGAGGCGGACGAATCTGTGCATATGATTACTTCTTTAAGTTTTTATTTTCTAATATATATTAATGCTTATCAAATTTATGATAACTCTGCTGTGAACAGGCACGTAGCCAAGGGGAGGGCGGCGGGGGCGGCCGCCCCCCCCCCCCCCTCCTGGAGGCCAGGAGGGCCCTTTTTGGCGCGCGTGGGCCCTTTTCGGCGCGCGCAGCGCGCCGAAAAGTGCCGACGAGACCGCGCGAAGCGCGGTATCATAGGCTCTTTACTACACGAAGCGTGGTTTTTAGAGAGTTAAGAGGACTTCAGAGGCCCTTTAGGGCCACCAGGGTCCTCTCTGAAAGACCAGAGGGCCCCTTGGACGTTCAAAAGAGCCCTGTGCATGTCAGAGGGGCCCCTGGCCAGACCGAAAGGGCCCCTGAGCGGGTCAGAGGGCCCTCTGAACACGTCGAATGGGCCCCTAGCCAGCACGGAGGGGCCCCTGGGCAGGTTGAGAGGCCCCTGAGCATGTCGACAGGGCGACAAAGCGGCCAGCGCAGTCCTTTGCCAGGTCATAAGGGCCCCTGAGCAGGTTGGAGGGCCCCTGAACAGACCAGAGGGCCCCTGGGAAGTTAAGAGGGCCCCTGTGCAGGTCAGAGGGGCCCTGACCAGACCGAAAGGGGCCCTAGGTGGGTCAGAAGGGCCCCTGAACATGCCGAATGAGCCCCTAGCCAGCACGGAGGGGCCCCAGGGCAGGTCGGAGGGCCCTCGGAGCATGTCGCAAGGCGACAAAGCAGCCAGCGCAGTCCCTTGCTAGGTCGGAAGGGCCCCTTAGAAGGTTAAAGGGCCCCTGGAGAGACCAGAGGGCCCCTGAAAAGTTAAAAGGGCCCCTGCGCAGATCGGAGGGGTCCCTGACCAGACCGAAAGGACTCCGGGCGGGTAAGAAGGGCCCCTGAACATGCCGAAATGGCCCCTGGCCAGCACGGAGGGGCTCCAGGGTAGGTCGGAGGGCCCCTTGAGCATGTCAGCAGGGCGACAAAGCAGCCAGCGCAGGCCGACCAGAAGAGTCGCTGGGCCGATCGGAGGGGCTCCTGGGCAAGTCAGAGGGGCCCCTGGCTACACCGAAAGGGTCCCTGGGACGGTCGGAAGGCCCCTTGAACATGCCGGATGAGTTCCTAGCCAGACTGGAGAGGCCCCTGGACAGGTCGGAGGGGCCCCTGAGCAGGGGCGGCGGATTGCGGGGGCAGGGTACTCAAAATTCCCCCCAGTCGAAAATTCTGGGGGGCAAAGGGTAGTTTTGCCCTCCCCATATTTCAGCCTGCTCAATCTGGGGGCAACATGACCCTTCCCCTCCCCAGGATTTTCATTTGAGGGGGGATTTTGGGTACCCTGCGCCCCGCAATCCGCCGCCCCTGCCCCTGAGCATGTCGGCAGGGCGACAAAGCAGCCAGTGCAGTCCCTGGCCAGGTCGGAAGGACCTCTGAACAGGCCGAATGGGCCCCTTGACACACAAGAGGGGCTTCTTGGAAGGTCAGAGGAGTCTCTGGTGAGACCGGAAGGGTCAAAGCACGTAGAGATCCCAGATGAAGATTAAATACAAAGAGGACTTACTCCAAAATAAAAATATTAAAAGCGGAGCTTTCGGGTATATTGTAACACCCTTCGTCAGGGTGCTACAATATACCCGACAAATTCGATTTTATTTTTTTCCTGTAGAGTAAGCCCTCTTTGTATTATATATATCACCCACTCCACATCATGTCTTTTCGCTTCGCGGATCCCAGATGAGTCCCTGAAAAGGTTGGAAGGGCGTAGAAAAGGTCATAGGGGCCCCTAAACGATCTGAAGGGACCTTGGGCCTTTCAAAAGTAAGAATACAGTTGTACAGGGAATACAATTCAAAATTTTCGCGCCGCTCCGCAATTTAACTACAAAATCAAATATATGCGGGTAGGAGAAAAAAATCGGGCAGTTTCTCGGCGCATTTATGTGTTATGTTGCTACTATCCTATATTATTGGGCAAAATAGCTCACTTTAGCACTTTTCCCCGCACTTTTAAACGCACAATATAGCCATTTTAGAGGTCCACACCATACGCAATGCGACGCA
>JAXIVJ010014776.1:17500-33460 GCA_036785665.1 Chirona hameri
GGTTTTGTAGGACTGTTTTGATGTCGATCTTCCCGGTATGGGCGGGGCCCTATTGGCCGATCGCCAGTTCTACCGATTCCAGAAGCGGTGTTATGCCGGGCTGCACCAATCAGTGCCCCTCTCTGCGGCTACCCTGCTCCGGCCATGCGTTGGTCGGTCAGCTGGCCTTGACCTGGACCGGTGTCGGGGCGAGCCGCCGCCCCTCCGACCTGCGTGGACGGCCAGGGGCGTGCCCAGGCCGTGGTCGGCGGGAGCGGCCCCGCCGGGCGCGGGTCCCGTGCCGGGGCGGCTGGGGGCGGCCCGGCCGACACGGTGCCGGAGACGTGGCACGTACCGGGGGACTCGTGCTGGACATCGGATCCAACGGCGACGCCACCGTTCTGCGAGAGATGGGGACGGAGGCCCGCGGCCTGAGTGCGACCCCTCTCAGCGGGTACTGGTGGACTGCCAACGAAGCGCGCCACGGCCGCCGGTGCCTGAGCCTGGCTGCGCTGCTGCGAGGACGGACGGTGGCGTGAGGCCCGACCGGCCCATGCGGATCGGGCATATTAACGTACGGTCTCTCATGCCATCCATCGATGACGTCATCACCCTTCTTGAGCAACACAACCTGGATGTATTGTGTGTCAGTGAGACATGGCTGCGCCCAGACATCGACAGCAGCTTCCTGATCTTCCCCGGATACAAGCTGGTGAGAAGAGACCGTCCCGGTGGGAGAAGAGGCGGCGGTGTCTGCATCATACACCGCGGCACGTTACGTGTCGAGACTCTGTCCGTGCCGGCGGTGGACTCGCCCCTGGAGATGCTGTGGGTCAGTCTCAGCTGCACTGCCGTGGTGGTGATCGGGGTTGTGTACCGGCCCCCCAGTGCTGCTGTGGCGGCGGCTCTGGAAGACCTGCACCTCCAGCTGGCCCATGTGACCGGGACTGGCAAACCTGTGTTCGTGTTGGGAGACACAAATTTCGACCTGTCGCGCCCACTGAAGAGTGAAGTTCAACGGTACTCTCAGACACTCCACGATCTCGGCCTGAAACAGCTGGTGACAAGTCCGACCCGGCCCGAGTCCGGCTCACTGATCGATCACGTCATAGTGCGGGCGACAGATGACGTGCAGCTGGAGTGACCACGACCTGGTGGTCACAGAGACGGCGATGAGAAGAGAGCGTGCCCGTCCGGATAACATCAGTATCAGATCGACGCGAGACCTCAACCCAGACGCGCTATGCCTCGACCTGCTGCTTTCGGACTGGGCAGCGGCATACGACGCACCCGATCCCAGCCGGAAGTGGACGGCCTGGCTCTCAGTGTGGACCCCTGTCATTGACAATCACATGCCGATGAAAGTGATCAAATCGCGCCACCCTCCGTGCCCATGGCTTACCGACAATGATGAGCTGCGCGCCCTGATGCGAGAGCGTGACCTGGCCCACGCAGCTAAACTGGAGCAACCCTCGCCCGAGAGGCGTGCAGAATACCGTACGTGCCGGAATCGTGTAGAAGGTGCTCAGTTTAACGCAAAGTCGGCATTCTTCCTATCGTCGTATCGACAGTCACGCAAGACAACGTGGCGGGACATTCGACGGTTCCTGATATCTCCGAGGGGTGGAAAGACAACACCTGCCCCGAGCGATCCCACCAGTCGCTGGGCTGACCGGCTTAATGAACATTTTGCCTCGGTCGGCCCGCGGGTGGCGGCGGAGCTTGAGCGGGAGCAGCGTGGGGCCGAGTCCCTCCCCCCGCGCCCGCCGCGCGTGGTGAGCGGGTCATTCCGTGTGCGCGCAGCTACCTTACCCGAGCTGTCAGACGCCATCAAACGTATGTCGACATCGAGAGCGTGCGGTGACGATGGTATCACGATTGACATGTTGCGCATGACGTTCCCAGTCATAGGACCCAGCCTTCTAAATGTGATAAATGCGTCCCTTACATCGGGCAAACTGCCTCCAGAGTGGAAGGTCGCGACAGTGGTAGTTACATAAGGTGGGCAGTGTGATGGACCCGACAAATTACCGGCCGGTGTCTATCCTGTCTGCTGTAGCAAAGGTGGCGGAGAGTGTAGTGTCTCAGCAGCTGATGTCGTACTTACTATCGCATTCTATACTGAGTGATGCACAGCATGGGTTCAGACCCGGGCGTTCTACGGAGTCGGCGGTGTTGGATGCGGTCGGATACTTGATGGGCGGCATGGACAGCGGTCTAGTCGGCTGTCTTACGACAGTTGACACGTCCAAGGCGTTCGACAGCGTCCGACATCCCCGGCTGCTGGGAAAGCTAGGCTGGTATGGCATAGATGGTCATTGGTTCGAGGATTGGTTGAGTGGACGTGTTCAGAAGGTCAGGGGAGGGCAACATACTTTTCCGATCACTCACAGAGTGGTACAGGGGTCATTACTGGGGCCAATTTTATTTTTACTTTTTACCAATGACTTAGTATCTTACTTTGATTCGAAAATTGTAATGTACGCGGACGACGTTCAATTTCTTCACAGAGACACCTCGGACAACATTGTGCAGCTCCAAACTCAGGTTCAATCTACAATGGAAAAGGCTCAGCGGTGGTTCATTGAGCCTAATAGCCTAAAAATTAATCCAGTCAAAACTGATCTTGCCTTGATAAAGCATAGACAGAGGCGTGCTCTATCAAATTTTGAAGTTCAGTTTGGTGAGGCCAAAATCAAGCCCTCTGCTAACATTAAGATTTTAGGAGTGGTCGTAGACGGTGGTATCACTTTTGATGATCACGTTTCATTAGTAATACGTTGCAGTTATGCAACTCTTGGGGGGTTGTCCAAACTCGCAAAACGGCTACCAAAAGAAGTGAAGAAATTGATAGTCGAGACACTTGTATTCCCACACCTGTCATACTGTTTATCTGCTTGGGCTGGATGTGGCAAGACGCAGCGACGTCGCGTTCAAAAAGTGATTAACCATTGTGCACAGGTCGTATTTGGTGTTCGTAGATCGACACATGTGACACAGCTGTTAAACGAGCTAAAATGGCCAAGTGTCGACCAACTTATCAGTGAATGTGACCTGTCGAGAATGCACTTCCTTCTGAACTCCCCCCACGCACCAGTCAGCCTGTGCGAGAGTTTTGTATATCGCGGGGAGATTTCTGGAAGGGATACTCGAGCTGTGCAGGCAGGCGCGTTGCAGTTACCCCGGGTTCGCACCGAGCACGCGAGACGTTACTTTAACTACCGCGCAACCAAGCAGTGGAATTTGGCTCCTGCTCATGTTAAAGATACCCGCACAGCAGCGGGATGCCGGAAGTGTGCGAGAAATTGGATTTTAACCGATACAACAGCGTGAAATGTGTATATGTTCTTTTAGATTTAGGTTTTAGGAGCCTTTACAGCTTTTTATCCTTAGCGAATGTATGTAGGTATATGTGTGTATGTTTGTGTGTGTGTGCGGGTGTGGGCGACGGGCGTGTCTGTGTGTATTGTAATGACGCTAGACTGGAAGAGCCATGAATTGTGGAAGTCCTAAGAAATAAATGATGATGATGATGATTTGCGGCAAAAACGGGCTTCATTTTCAGAATCAGCATGAAACACAGAACCAGGAAAGCTAGGGTGCCAATTAATTCCTAACAACAAGTGCAAAATGAAACAGTCTACTACCCATTATTTACTTGCGTGCAAACATTCAGGGAATACAAACCTAGCATACGAAACTTCTGATAAAGCTGTTATATATTAACCCGCGCACTGCAGGGGCTTTGCGCCGAACACGAACTGCAGGGGGGGGGGGGGGGGGGGTGACAGGTCCCCTGTTAACCCGCGCACTGCAGGAGCTTTGCGCCGAACACGAACTGCAGGGGGGGGGGGGGCCTGACAGGTCCCCTGTTAACCCGCGCACTGCAGGAGCTTTGCGCCGAACACGAACTGCAGGGGGGGGGGGGGGGGGGGGGGCTGACAGGTCCCCTGTTAACCCGCGCACTGCAGGAGCTTTGCGCCGAACACGAACTGCAGGGGGGGGGGGGGTAATTTCAGCTCCCCCCTGATATCTCAAAAACTACGCTACGTAGCGAGAAGCGGAAAACGGAATTTGATATTTTGATACATGTTCTATCAAAAGTATTTCAGTATTGTTTTAGGTCAGGTCAAAATTGAGGTCACCAGAGGTCATCAAAGGTCAAATTTTCCAGTTTTTTTCCTGTTTTAGGACATCGCTCCAGAAATTCCCATATATCTCAGAAACTATGCTAGTTAGAAACAAACGGAAAAAGGAAAACGCCAACCAGTGAAATTTTCAATCGCTGAAGTGTCCTCAAATTTGATCTCAGGTCAACATTTGAGGCTCCAGAGGTCAAAAAAGGAAAAAATGACGTTTTTTTGCAATATCGTTTTTCACTATTCACTTTTTATGTAATAAAGATAACGGAAATATGTTTACGTCATTGTGTTTATCTTGTCAAGGCGCTTTGAATGATATACATGGTTAACTTGTTAAATGAACTTAAAAAAATGACCTCAGGTCCAGGTCAAGTGGTGACCCAAGTAGGGCATGTGCATATGGGAAGACGTGTCTTGACGAGACAAACGCATTGATGTCTGTTTTACTTCTCTATCTTCATTATGTCGGGAGTTATGGACACAAAAGTGATGGTGACCTCGCATGACCTTAAATGCCCAATAGGGGTCACTGAACAAAACTTACACTTGGATCATCAATAATATCCTATAATAACGTGATCCAGAAGTAATTGGACTAATATCATGCATATCTTTAGCATTTGTATATTTCCCCATTGACTTATTATGGGGAGGTTACGAAATTGACCTGACCTTAGGTCACCGACATCAAAATTCCGAGATACACGAATTGTACGTACGTATGCCCTCATGACATCCTGTAAGTTTCAAACTGATCCGTGAAAAACTCTGGCTTTACCACAACTGCAAACATTTTTGGAGGTGGGGTCACATGACCTGGTCTGGTGACCTGACCTGATATGACCCTAGGACATATTTTTCGAAGTGTGCGCAATTGATGTCCTGACAGGTGTGCGAAAACCCGGCGGCGCTGCGCGCCGCCGTTTGTTCGCTATCTTTGAAAAACCTGAGGGGGGGAAATCAACCCCCTGCAGTGCGCTGGTTAAATCCCTGGATATTTCAAAGCGCGTCGCCTTCCTTCGTGGTGTCAAAGCCAACACAATAAACGTCAGATGAGTAATGAGTTCATCACGTCAGATGAGTAATGAGTTCATCACGTCAGATGGGTAATGAGTTAATTACGTCACATCAGTAATGCGTTCATTACGTCCGATGAGTAATGAGTTCATTACGTCAGATGATTAATGAGTTCATTACGTCAGATGAGTAATTAGTTCATTACGTCAGATGATTAATGAGTTCATTACGTCAGATGATTAATGAGTTCATTACGTCAGATGAGTAATTAGTTCATTACGTCAGATGATTAATGAGTTCATTACGTCAGATGATTAATGAGTTCATTACGTCAGATGAGTAGTTAGTTCATTACGTCCGATGAGTAATGAGTTCATTACGTCAGATGATTAATGAGTTCATTACGTCAGATGAGTAATTAGTTCATTACGTCAGATGATTAATGAGTTCATTACGTCAGATGATTAATGAGTTCATTACGTCAGATGAGTAATGAGTTCATTACGTCAGATGAGTAATGAGTTAATTACGTCAGAAGATTAATGAGTTCATTACGTCAGATGATTAATGAGTTCATTACGTCATATGATTAATGAGTTCATTACGTCAGATGATTAATGAGCTCATTACGTCAGATGATTAATGAGTTAATTACGTCAGATAAGTAATGAGTTCATCACGTTTTAAGGTCTATCACCTTGGATGGCGTGTCGTCGTTCGTCGAGTGGTCAGCAGGTCAACAATGGCTTTGCTACCTCAAGTAACGCTACAATATGCATGCATGACCTTTCCCGTTTTGTTTGATTTCAAAGTGACTGTGACTGTGGTATTTCGTTATATAATTATCACAAGCTGATGGAGGCGAATTCAAAACTTTTGTTCTCCATAAGTGTTCTACGGTGGATGTATCCATTAAGTTTCCATTAAGTTTAACCCATAATCCATCCATTACGTTTTATTACCACTTCTTTGGTGAACTCTAAGCAAAGGAAGGTGGTTCATCTTGATACAAAGTGTGACAGTGGCAGTGACAGTAATGCAAGGCAGTCATGCTTTTGATAATCATTTATAAATCGGTGAACAATTTGTATTAACAAAAATAGCAACAAACGACCATGACAGCTATTTTTTTTAATAAATAATTTTCACCTTTGCCATGTGAAGAATCGTCCAGAGTAATTCGACTCTTGCCACCGTAAAACGGTAAATTGTTTCCCCGGCGGCCCTACAGTCGTGCTTAGTTCGCTCACGGATCAAGCGCGGTTGGTGGACCAGCGCGCCCGGAGCGCGCCCGGAGCGCGCAAAGCATCATTTGCGCGTTTAAGGCGATCAGCTCGATCGTAGTCACAGTTAGATTGCGGTATAACCGCGAACGCATGCAATTTGGGGCGATGAGCTCACCCATAATCAGAGTGAGCTGGTCGCACAGGACTGCAGCACATGGCCTTTGACCGGAAGCACGCGTACAAAGTAGTATTTAGCAGCACTTCTGCATCGTCAGGGTTTGGCCGTTACTTGAGGTTATGGCAGTCAGTAGGCAGATGACGTCAAATAGCGTAGTGACACGTCACAGTTGCCGAGTGGAATTCACTGCACCTGAGGCGGACGTAGCCTGGATTTTTGGAGCATGCCAGCATGTCTGACAGGGGCGTCACACCACGCTACTGGGGCACAATAATACTCGTACAAATGGCGAAGCACGATACCACTAATTTAAAGGCACCGATTTGTTCACAGGGGCAACAAATCCCCCAAGCGCGGCATCGAAATTATCAGGGAGCATCAAGGGCGGATCCAGACCAGGGGCGGATACAGGAGGGCGGCGGGGGACGGGGGCGGCATCCCCCCCTTCCCCAAACGCTCCCGAACGCGCCGAAGGCGCGTAAGGGCCTCGTAAGCAGACCAATTTCCGCGACGAAGGTGCGGAAATAGACATGCTTACGGGGTTTGGTATCTGACATTTGCTGCACTCAGACCAGGAGCCGCCCTCAGGCTAGGTGTCGCCCCTGGCCAGGTGCCACTTTCAGGTAATGTGCCGCCCTCAGGTCATGTGCCGCCCTCAGGCCAGATGCCACCCCCTGGTCAGGTGCCACATTCAAGCCAGGTGCCACCCTCAAGCCAGGTGCCGCCCTCAGGCCAGGTCCCGTCCTCAGGTCACGTACCGCGTTCTGGCGGGGCACCGCCCACAGGTCAGATGCCGCCCTCATGCTAGTTACCGCCCCCTGGTCATGTGCCGCCCCTAGACACTACCTAGATATGTGCCGCCCTATGGCCAGGTGATGGCGCCCCTCTCGCCAGTGACGGCATCCCATGTCATAGACGGCGCCCCTCCGGCCAGTGACGGCGCCCCTCCGGCTAATGACGGCGCCCCTCTGGCCAGTGACGGCGCCCCTCTGGCTAGTGACGGCGCCCCACTGACCAGTCACGAGCCACTGGCCTGGCCAGTCACTGGCCGGAGAGGGGCCCTCTCCGGCCAGTGACGGCGCTCATCTCCGGCCAGTGACGGCACTCATGCGGCCAGTGACGTCGCTCCATCGGCCAGTTTCGGTGCCCCTTCGGCCAATGACGATGCCCCTCTAGCCAATGGCGGCACCCTTCCGGCCAGTGACGGCGCCCGTCCGGCCAGTGACCGCCGGAGGTGCGAGGCTCTCTCAGGCGTCGACAATCGCCCTCTCAAACCAGCCTGGGGTCCGCTCAGGCATGGCAAGGGTTCTGTCAGGCCTAGACATCATCTAAGGTCCCCTCATGCCGCACGAGGGCCCCTCAGGTCGACAGGGGGCCCATTGAAGCCGACCGAGTTCTCCTTCAGGCTGATCGAGGTCCGCTTAAGCCGACCGCGGACCGCTCAGGTTGACTGTGAGTCCATCAGGCCGACCAAATTCTCCTTCGGGGCGCCGGAGGATCCCCTCAACCTGACCGTGGGCCCCTCACGCGAACCAAAGGCCCCTTCGACGGAACATAAGGGCCCACAGGCTGACAAAGGGTCTCCTAAGGCTGGCAAAGGGCTCCGTCAGACCTAGGCTGGCAAAGGGCTCCGTCAGATAGATGGATGGATAGATGTATATTCATCAAGGATCCACAAACATGGTGGCTTTTCACCTGACACGTAGAACCAGTTAAAACATTGGACAAGTTGATATAGGCATCAGCCCAACGAACACGAAGTGCGCATGATATACAGGGCATACACGACATACAAGACACGGAGCATTCAGTGGCGCCTCGACAGGATCGTGCTTTTTACATTCCCGCGGAACGATGACACATGTGGGTTCAATTTGGTGCGGTTCAACATTGTGACTCCTCTAATGCACAGTCCCTGTCTCAGTTCCTGTTCTCCCTGTTCCCTGTCTCAGTTCGGGCTCGTGGCTGCGTTATTCTGTCGGCGTTTCGGGTGCTGTGCTCATGTACCTTGTGGGCTACTGGGCCAATGGTTTGGCTGATGTGTTCTGGGGTGTTCGTCACTATAGCCCGTTGGACTGCGCAGATGGTGGGGTACTCGGCCAACTCAGCCGCTCGCAACCAGCCGAGCTGCTCATTGACGTCCGATATGTGATCGCTTCGTTTGCGGCCACTGACGACCCTCGCGCAGAAGTCGATGACCTGTACGCGATCCATCTGCGTCACACCACATGATCCGTACACGCTCATACAGCATCGCACGATGGACATGACCAGAGCGTAAACAATTATTTTCAGTGTGCTCTCAGGCATCACATGACGGGCGTAGCTTAGAGCAATCAGAATACTAGTGCATTTCGGAGTCATTGCGTCAATGTGTGCCTGGTAGCTTAGATGACGGTCTAGATAGAGCTCCAGGTTTTTTCACTGTCCCCATGTCTCCTAACACGGACCCACATAATCTGACAGTGATTGGTGGGAGACTCCTTAACATAGCTGGCGTCCCCAATACTAACATCTGAGTTTTGGCTGTATTGACTTTCATTCCATTGTGACAAAACCATCGGTAAGCAGCATCGAGAGCAGTTTCCATGAGTAAAATGATTGTTTCCAAATCGCGTTTTTTACCTGTGACCAAAATTTGTGTGTCATCAGCAAACTGAACAATGGTGACGCTATCGGGCACATGCAGGCTCAGATAGTTTGCAAACAGCATAAATAGGACGCAGCTGAGGCTACCCCCTTGAAACACCCCGATTTTGTTTCCTTTCGGCTTTGACGTTATGCTAGAGCCGTCAGCACTACGGACTCGCACCTGTTGCACGTGTCCCATCAAATAGTTGGCAAACCAGTCAGTGTCCACACCGTATAGCTTTAACAGTTAACTTTTCGATAAGTTTTCGGTGAGGCACAACATCAAAACATTTGGATAGATCAAGAAGGACCAAAATTGAAATCGCACCGTTGTCCATGGCATGGAGAACGCGGTGAGTGATGACGCTGAAAGCGGTCTCGGTTGAGTGCAGTTTCCTGTATCCGTGTTGTGTGGCAGTCAGTAAGTCATGTGAGTCCACATATTCCATTAGCTGTCTTTGTACGATACGCTCCACTATTTTCATTATGCCTGGTAAAATGGAAATAGGGCGCGTATCGGCTGGGTTGTTGGCTGTTTTGCCCTTGGGTATCGGTGTCACTATCGCATGCTTCCACTGAGCTGGGACGAGCCCGGTGGTCAGACTGGAATTGACGATATCGAGGAGTACATGACCAATGCCTGGGCAAAAATGTCTGTAGCATAGTGACACTCACTCCATCTACTCCTGTGGCTGTTGACAGCTTCATGTTCAAAAGCGTTGAGTACAATGTGTCAATGTTGGTGGGTTTAATCTTAAAAGCGCCTGAGGTGATACGGGGTAGCCTGACTGGGACTGGAGTGGCCGGTCGCGGGACGCTGGCAGACGTAGCAGGGTCCTATTGTGACGTAGTAGTCATTGAGTGCGTCCGGTGTAACTGTGTGTGGTTCCGCGTGATGCTGTTTACGTCCAGTCACGGGCTGAAGGACGCGCCACAAACTGTGCCTTACTCCCCGGGTAATCTGCTCCTGATAGAAGGCGCGACTGTCAGCTCGGGTGGCAGCTCTACACAGCCAGTTCACCTCACGGTACTCGTCACGTGTGTCAGTGTAGCGCGGCGGCGCCTCAGCAGTGTGTCAGCCGATACAGGGGATGTCACTACAGGTCGGACCTTCACACGACGAACGGGAGCCACTCGGTCCAGCTGACGGATGAACAGTTCACAGAAGGCATACCATTTCAGTGCGGGGCTGTCACGCAGGAAAACGCCCGACCAATCACACTCCCATAGCTGTTGGTTGAAGGCAGCGGCATCTACGCGCCGAGACTGCGCCGCTCAACACGCGGCCGGCCAGCCGAACTGTCGGGGCCCTGTCTCTCCAATATAACGCGCGTAAAGTCATGCGGGCCGCCGAAGTGACACCGCGTCACGCCACTCCTGCATACAAGGTCAGGGCGGCAACAACGTCGAGCAGAGAATGCGCAAGCCGGTAAGTTGGACGATCACGATTAGTTATAGTCAATCCGTATGTGTTGAACAAATCAGGTAACAGACGCTCACGGGCAGAGGCGGAACTTTTTGTTTTTCGTTGGGGTTGTAATTGGGTCGGCGACCGGGGGGGGGGGGGGGGGGGGGGGGGTAGTAAAAGCGACTAATGATAAAAATGAAGTATGTGCAAAATTGAAGTTTAACACCTTAGAATGAACATAGGTTGTAATACCTCATTACTGACGTATTTTAGCAACAGCGAGGTGTGCAATCTTAAACAAATTGAAAGTATCATGTTGGGTCAAAGTAGGCAAATACTACCTCATGGTAGCTCACACAACAATAATCAGCCAATATCAATATTAAGGTTGTACATAAATGGTGTGATTCAGCAACTAGCAATTTCTTGCAAGAAAGGCACCTCCTCCTGGTGATGGTCCAGGTCCGGTCCTTATATATATTACAGTGAGATATAAAAATACTTATAACATATTTGATATTTCCCACAACTCACAAGGCCATGGGTGGATAATTGTTTTCAAAGTTGCCCCGGCCGAGGACAGGCGGGCGCAACCAAGGGGCCCTAGGGGGCACGTGGCACGTGGCGGTCCGTGAAGTTAGTGGAATCGGATTCGAATTCAGCGTCGAGTAGCGATTTGCTTCAAAATGTGGGAACAGTTTAATTGGGGCACGCTGATCACGCAAATGACATTAATTTTGACATTCAAGGTCATCTTCAAAATCATCTTCAAGGTCAAAGGACGGGGTGGCTCAAAACGACCCGAAGTTATTGTCCGATCGCAAAACAAAATAATGGTATCATTCTATTCCTCGAGCCAATATCTAGGCGCAGCTTTCGAAACCTCACTGGAGGCAAATGACCTTGACCCTCATTTTCAAGGTCAAAGGACAAACAACCCGAAGTTATTGTCCGATCGCCAAAATAATGGTCTCATTCGATTCCTCGGGTTAATTCGATTCCTCATTCGATTCCACAGCCTTCGCAAACTCACTCGTGGCAAATGACATTGACCCTCATTTTCAAGGCCATATGACGGGGCGGCTCAAAACGACCCGAAGTTAGAAGCCGATTGCCAAAATAATGGTCTCATTAGATTCCTCGGGTCAGTATCTGCCGTAACCTTTGCAACCTCACTCGTGGAAAATGACCTTGACCCTCAATTTCAAGGTCAAAGGACTCAAAACGACCCGAAGTTTAATCCAATCGCCATTGATCTTGAAATTGAGGGCCAATGTCATTTGCTACGAGTGAGGTTGCGAAGGCTACGGCTATATACTGACCCGAGTAATCGAATGAGACCATTATTTTGGCGATCGGACAATAACTTCGGCTAAGATTACCGTGAATGTCAAAATGAATGCCATTTCGTGATCAGCGTGCCCCAATTGACCTGTCACCACATTATGAAGCGAATCGCTACTCGACGCTGAATTCGAATCCGAATCCGTCGCTAACTTCATGGACATGTGGGGGGAATCACGATTGAGGGCGCCTCTCCTGGGCGTCTGGACACCGAAGGTGCCACTCTCGAGTGAAGGTGGCGCCCCTTGAGTCGTGAGTGCCGGCGGCACCCCTTTATATCGGACAATATGCCTCTTTTAGACCGGAGATAGCGACCCCAACTGTGCCTCCCCCGAAAATATAAGTTTTCTGACCTGCCCGAGGTGTTCACTAAGACAAAGTTGGCAAGGCTCAGCCTCCTTTGACTACCCCCCCCCCCATTTCGAAAGCGCACCGAAAGCGCAATTTTACCCATATTTTTCACAGATAGTCGTACCAAGTATGCATTTTTATGCTGGGATTATATTTGCGTTTCTTTATTCTTTTTAAATAATAACTAAGGTCTTGCAAAAAAGGTCTCTAAAAAATGGCTGCCCCGGCCCCCGCCGAGGCAACTTTGAGGTTGCCCCGGCCCAGCCGGAGATGCCCTATAGGATTCTCCACCCATGCACAAGGCAAACAAATTGGGCGAGAACCAAACAGCATTATTTTAGTAAGGCAATACATTAATCCCATCACCGAATAACTAACTTTATCACCGTAAATGACTTAAAATCACCAAAACGTCACAACATATTGAGGATTTCGGGCTTCGGCCGATGGACTTCTTTAAAAATATGTAAACTGGCTCCAAGGGTTAGGTTAGGTTAGGTGAGGTGAGGTGAGGTGAGGTGAGGTGAGGTGAGGTGAGGTGAGGTGAGGTGAGGTGAGGTTAGGTTACGTGAGGTGAGGTGAGGTGAGGTTAGGTTAGGTTAGGATAAAAGCTTGAGAAATAAATGGTGATGCTTTAACATGGAAGTCGATGAGAAAGTGGTCATTTCGGTGATGGATTAATCCTCTCCCTACGGGAGCTTTTTTCACTTTCGCCTTACGGGGGGGGGGTCTGACAGGCCCCCCTGTTAACTTCCAAACCAAGTAACTTTGAGCAATGCGGTAAGAACCATCATGTTGCCTGTCATGAGCAGAATCTAACAGTATGCGAATTTTAGGTTTCAGGTCAACGGGTGAACTTCCAGGTCAAGTGAATGACCTCGGACTTACCACGTCCGGAACAGAGATTTTGCCATGCAGAAAACCTCAAAATTAGAAATTGATAAATGTAAATAAAAAGGCATGTTCCTAGACCAGTTTTGGCTCAGAAATACAAAAAAGGTAATTATTTGTTCGTATCTTGTCAAAAAAAAGTAAAACAAAATATTAAAAAATGTGACGTCATCAGTTTCTTACACTTAGAGAGCTATCACTCAGTCAAAAATGAAGATATTGCTTTGAAATTTGGTATGGGTATTGTCCATACTCAGTACTCTCACATGAATTCCGGTTTTTCTAATATCTTTGAAAATTTTGATTTTGTGGGATTTAAAAAAAACAATTAGGGGTCAAAACCCAAAATTGTGAAAATCCGAGATCGCCATTTTAAAGAGAATGCTATTTTGTATCTTTGGTGAATTGCGTTTGCAATTTGTTTCAAAACTCTGTTTTCTACGATTTTGCAAATATTTATCATTTTTTACCACCATGACGTCATCAAAACATGATTATCTCCAAAACTACTCAACCAATTTCAATTGAAGTTTTACAGCCTACGTATAATTGTTGTAATACTCAACCACCAAAAAATTCAGCAAGATGCATTGCATGTGTAAAAAGTTATTCAAGAAAACCCTCAGGGTTCTGTCAGGCCCCCCTGTAGGGCGAGGGTTAATACCCTGCCTTTTAGGAATAATAAAAGACGTACGTAAAATTAGCAGCTAATTGATATTGCCCAATCTATAATTTTGAGGCTCGTCGCCTCAAAATTGCCTGAAGCTAGACAGGTAGGTCCTCCTTGCCACGCTAAACACGAAAAACGTAAAATTATCCTGGAATACGGGCTACTTTTAAAGTTATAACGTGTTAAGTTTTGAATGTCTGTCAGTTGAATATCTGGCTAACTTGACGCGGAAAGCTTCCAATTCCTGCGCAGTCGTTTCAAAATAAAGGAAGACAGACATTCAAAACTTAAACAAATCTATAACTCTGAAAGTACCCCGTGTTCCAGGCTAATCTTACGTTTTTCGTGTTCAGCGTGGCAAGGAGGGCCTACCTGCCAAGTTTCAGGCGATTCTGAGGCGACGGGACTCAAAACTGTATATCTCTAAAACGGTATAACTCTGAAAGTAGCCCGCGTTCTAGACTAATTTTAGGTTTTTCGTATTCAGCGTGGCAAGGAGGACGTACCTGCCAAGCTTTAGGAAATTCTGAGGCTACGTGCCTCAAATTTTAGATTGCCCAATAGATTGATACTACTGAGCAATATCAATCTACTGCTAATTTGACGTAGCTGAATCAAAGAGACAAATATGACGCAGCTATGTCAAATATGTACATTTATTTTGCCCTTGTATATTGCTTTCAATATTTATGCTGTTTTCACATGCGTTTTTGTTTGATTGATGTCGGATTAGGCTATTCTCTTTTAAAATGACTTTTACTGATGTGGCCCTCTACTTTTCAACACCATGACCAGGTATATCTTGTGAAAATAATGTTTGTCTGGCTAAAATTGAAGGTTGTGATAAATTAATCCTAATTTAAACTCATGATTTGGGTCTATGATTATTTGTGGTCTTTTTCCAGCTCAGGATGATTGGTATGCCTTCACGTCTTTCACACACCAAAATATGTATAATATTGTTCAAGTTCTTCATTAAGTGTCAATTTCACCAGCATATTTTAGCTCAAAATGTAATATAACTTTTGCCAACCGCGTAAGGGTGCACTCTAATGTTAAATGTGTGACCTATCCAGAAATAAGCCCAATGTAAAATATGCTACACTCAATCTTGTTTTGCTCATGTTTTATGTTAACACCTATAGATTGCCATTTTGTGGGTGTCTGAAATTGACAGAAATGTTACCCGTTTGTCAGTAGGTAGTGTTGTTCTATAGTGTTTATGACCCAACTGAATATGACCCTACACCCCTGGGTACCTACATAGTCTTTCTCAGTAATTTTGGGATAACATGTTGTACTACCTATTGTTGGATTTTAAATGTTATTTTATGACAAACTTTACTAACATTTTAAAGTTTGTCCTTTTCTGTGTTCATATATTTATTAATTGTTTTGTTATGATTGTTATTGAAAATTCCTTTGGTGAAAAATCCTTTAGTTTTGTGTATCATTTACTGTATTTATTTACTTGGGTAGGCATTCACTGGCAATGTTGGGGTTGTAATATTAATGATTGGGGTTGTAGTTTTTGTGGATGCAGTTGTAGCTACAACCCCAAAAGTATATAAAGTTCCGCATGTGCTCACGGGTACTCTCTCTGGCCTTTAGCAAACAACAGTTGAAATCCCCAGCAACTACGAGTATAGAGCGAGGGTAATTGGCAAGCATGAATTGGATCTGATTTTCAAGTTTTTTAATCAGACCTAGGGCTCCTCACACCGAGTGATGGCCCTGAACCCTTAGTGAATTTATACGCATGCCACTGAGTGTCACTCATGGGAGAAAAGAAGAACAATAGTTTCTGTGATGCTATTCCTTCAATTGAGGTAGAATGAGTTTTTCACTGCGGACAAGGCAGGGACTGCCCTAAATGATTTTTCGCTAAAAAAAGTTGTATGCCGAGACGGCATAGACGGCATTATGTCGATCGTGCTAATGAAGTGGAGAAACAGGCCGGATAGAGGACTGAATATATTTTTGTCGACCAGAGACAGCGGGCATTTCGGCAGACCGGGAGAAGAAGGTTGGGTGGGGCCGAAACATGGGCAGGCAGGGTGGATGTAGGTAAGCTAATAGAGGGATGGGAGGATTTCGACTGGCCAGAGAGAGGGTAGGTGGGT
>JAXIVJ010014777.1:7500-33459 GCA_036785665.1 Chirona hameri
AGGAACAGAGGGCAGAGGAGGACGCCGCTTCGCTCTACGAGGACCCCAAACAGCGGATGTAAGTGGACCGCAGTCGGAAATCAACCATATCAGTTATGGAAGGTAGTTAGGGAAAGTGCGAATTGCGTAAAAGGAATGCTAGAGACTTAGAACAAAGGTGAAGTTTTTTCCTAGTTCTTGGCTCCCTGTTTACCTTGTCTTAGAATAGCCTGACCTGTTGCAAAACTAAAATATTTTTCCAGACACATAAAATCGAATATAATTTACTTCCCCATTACATGCCATACAACATCAGGTGCACATATTACGAACTAAGACGATTAAGACCCCAAAGAACTTGAATGGCTCCGACGTGAGCGGTGCCGCCTCACCAGTGGCGGTGGATTGTATTTTCGGGTGTGGGGGGGGGGGGGTCAAAGCAATAGCCAGGGGCCCCCGGAGCGTCAGGGATGTGTCGTCTGCTCCGAGACGCAGATGACGCCACATCGTGGATCAAACCGGCCCTCGTACCACTGGCTGTGGGACTCTTAGGACTGAGGGCCCCCTTCGCCACCAAGACTGAGGGCCCCTCAAACCGAACGATGGATATCTCATACCGACCGAGGACCAACCAAGAGTCCCTCAGGACGACCGAGGACCGACCAAGAGCCCCTCAGGACGACCGATGACCGACCAAGGGACCCTCAGGAAGACGGAGGACAGACCAAGAGCCCCTCAGGCTGATCGAGGGCACATTCAGGGCCTTCGGGCAATTTGTTATCGGCCAAAAAAAGGGGGGAAATATATATTTCCGAAGGGCCCCTCTTGAAAACCTCTGGGGGGGGCGGGCTAAACCATATGCCCCCCCCCCCCCCTCAACTTCTTGAGTATGGGTGGGGAAGCTGCTCCTCCCTCTTCCGCCGCCCCTGTCACCAAGTCGCCAGCTATAATCGTCGTGTCCAACTCGCAGCAGCTTCATCTCTGACCTCTGCTCTCCGTCTGCAGGATCGTGAACGTGGCGGCGATGCTGCCGATGGCCGTGACGGTCGGCATGTACACCTACTACCGGTGATCAGCTGCACCGCCGCCGCCGACAGGTTACCCTCGCTCAGCTAGGACCTCAGACCAGAAGGCATCACTGCGAGTCGCCTCAGACCAGAAGGCATCACTGCGAGTCTTCTCAGACCAGAAGGCATCACTGCGAGGCGCCTCAGACCAGAAGGCATCACTGCGAGTCGCCTCAGACCAGAAGGCATCACTGCGAGTCTTCTCAGACCAGAAGGCATCACTGCGAGTCGCCTCAGACCAGAAGGCATCACTGCGAGTCTTCTCAGACCAGAAGGCATCACTGCGAGGCGCTTCAGACTAGAAGGCATCACTGCGAGTCGCCTCAGGCCAGAAGGCGTCACTGCGAAGCGCCTCAGATCAGAAGGCATCACTGCGAGTCTTCTCAGACCAGAAGGCATCACTGCGAGTCGCCTCAGACCAGAAGGCATCACTGCGAGTCGCCTCAGGCCAGAAGGCATCACTGCGAGTCGCCTCAGACCGGGTCACGCCGCGGCCACCCGAGGTAGTCGGGGCTGCGACTGAGGCACGGCGCCTTAGGTGGGCGTGACGCACCTTAGGTGGGCGTGACGCACCTTAGGTGGGCGTGACGCACCTTAGGTGGGCGTGACGCACGGTTGACTTGCAATGTCGAGTGCCGTCGGGGTGCCCAGCGGCCGCCACTGGTCAGTATTGTTCACCAGGAATGCATAAACGACGCCTGGCGCCTGACTATGGCGGCCGCGTTTGTGTGACGCTCCGTGTTTTCGCTGTTTTTACCATGCTTCTTGTGAGCGTAGTGCAGTGTAACTGCACCGAGACCGAGGTTTGGACAGGGGGTACCGAGTTTCTGACTTTCTGGGCTGCGATTACCACCAGTGTGCCTGATATTGATCATTGTTTGTGTCGCTCTGTTGTCGCTCGATGTCGCTGAGCGCTCAAGGGGAGGAGTGCCGCTGCGTGCGGCCGCATTCTACCGGTTTCGGAAGAGGCTACGGCTCCGCTCCACCAATCGGAGTGAGCTGTCGTGCTCCACCAGATTCCACTGACCCGGCCTAATTTGTGCCGGGTCAGTGTGACGGGCCGCCCCGGTTGCGGCCCGCTTGGCTGGTCAGGGGCGTCGCCAGGCCCTGGTCGGAGGGGGCGGCGGTACCGCGGCCGGAGCGGACCCGCGTCTGCTGTCCGGCCGCGCGGGATGGACGACACGGCCCGTCGCCGCCGGGACGGAGGAGCCGACACTACCGCGGCACGCGCGCCGGGCGTCGGGTGCAGCGGAGACGGCACCGGTCCTGCCGCGTCGACATCACCCGGGACGCCGGCGTGCCTGGAGCGTGTCCCTGCTGCCTCGAGCACTGATGGTGTCGTGACCGCCGGGACGGTGACTCGATGTCTCCTGACACCGCCGCGTCTGACTGCAAGTGAGACACCGGCTCGAGCGGCGGATATGGACCAGTGACGGACATTACTCCATCGGACACATCAACGCGCGTTCTCTGGCGTCCAGACTGACACACCGGCTCGAGTGGCGGATACGGACCGGTGACGGACATTACTCCATCGGACACATCAACGCGCGTTCTCTGGCGCCCAGACTGAATGGGGTGTGCTACCTTTTGCAGAGTCAGAAACTCGAGGTATTCTGTATCTCTGAGACCTGGCTCTCGGAAGATGTCCTCGACGCCGTCCTTCTCGTGCCGGGCTACAGGCTGTACAGATGCGACCGACCGGGAGGCCGTCGGGGCGGAGGTGTCGCTGTCCTGGTTTCTGAGGATCTCCGAGTGACACGACTGCACGACTCCAGTGACGGCGACCCCGGCGTGGAGGCTCTCTGGCTGTCGGTTGGCGGAGCCGGCCGGTCGACCGTGATCGTCGGCGCCATCTACCGGCCGCCCGGTGCACTCACAGTTCGACTGCGTGACGCTGTTCGTGGTCATCTTGAGGTGGCGCTGGCTACCGGAAAATCTGTTTTTGTTCTCGGTGACTTTAATGTAAACCTTTTAAATCCTGACACCGCTGACTCACGGAATTTTACTTCGCTTCTGAATGACCTAAATGTTGTCCAGCTCATAACGGAGCCGACTCACCCGCATCCCACTCCAGCTTTACTGGATTTGGCATTGACAAATGTTCCTACTGTGATTACCAAAGTCTCTGTTTTAACGTCTGTCAAAACAGCTACAGATTCAGATTCACATTCAGCTTCACATTCGGACCCCCTGATAATTCGCCCTAATTTCGCACACTTATGCAGTTTAACGAGCCACTTACAATGGTAAAGTCCGTTCGGCGCCACATTCAATACTTTGACCTCCAGATGTCATCCAAGTTTCTGAGGTCACAGGGTGACCCCCTCAGAATGTCATCAAAGTTGGTGTACACATGCAGCTTGAATTGCTGATTACGATGCTGAAACCTGTTCGGCGCCACATTTAATACTTTGACCTTCAGAGGTCATCCAAGTTTCTGAGGACACAGGGTGACCCCTCAGAATCTCATCAAAATTTATGTACACATGCAGTTTGACACGCTGGTTACGATGCTGAAGTCTGTTTGGCGCCACATTTAATATTTCGGCTTCCAGTGGTCATCAAAGTTTCTGAGGTCACATGGTGACTCCCTCATAATTTAACCAAACTTGGTGTACATATGCAGGTTGACACGCTGATTACGATTCTGAAGCCTGTTTGGCGCCACATTTAATACTTTGGCCAGCTTCATATTCGAATGGGCATTCGGACCCCCTCAGAATTCGCCCTAATTTCGCACACTTATGCAGCTTAACGAGCCACTTACAATGGTGAAGTTCGTTTGGCGCCACATTTAATACTTCGACCTCCAGAGGTCATCCAAGTTTCTGAGGTCACAGGGTGACCCCTCAGAATGTCATCAAAGTTGGTGTATACATGCAGCTTGAGATGCTGATTACGATGCTGAAGTCTGTTCGGCGCTACATATAATACTTTGACCTTCAGAGGCCATCCACAGGAACAGACATCCACAGGAACAGACTTCAGAATCGTAATAAGCGTGTCAAACTGCATTTGTACACCAAGTTTGGGTAAATTCTGAGGGGGTCACCCGGTGACCTCAGAAATTTTGATGACCTCTGGAAGTCAAAGTACTAAATGTGGTGTCGAACAGACTTCAGCATCGTAATCAGCATGTCAAACTACATGGGTGCACCAATTCTGATCAAATGCTGAGGGGTTCACCCCATGACCTCTGGTGAACTTATCAACTTCGATGACCTCTAGAGGTCAAAGTATTAAATTTGGCGCGCAACGGACTTCACCATTGTACGTGGCTCGTCACACTGCATAAGTGCACGAAATTAGAGCGAATCCCGAGGGAGTCCGAATGTCCCTTCGAATGTGAAGCTGGCCAAAGCATTAAATGTGGCGCCGAACAGACTTCAGAATCGTAATCGGCGTGTCAAACTGCATTTGTACACCAAGTTTGAGTAAATTCTGAGGGGGTCACCCTGTGACCTCAGACATTTTGATACCTCTCAAGGTCAAAGTATTAAATGTGATGCCGAACAGACTTCAGCATCGTAATTAGCATCTCATGCTGCATGTGTACACCAACTTTGATAACATTCTGAGGGGGTCAACCTGTGATCTCAGAAACTTGGATGACCTATCAAGGTCAAAGTATTCAATATGGCGCCGAACAGACTTCAGCATCACAATCAGCATGTCAAACAGCATGTGTAGACCAATTTTGATGATATTCTGAGGGGGTCACCCTGTGACCTCAGAAACTTGGATGACCTCTGGAGGTGAAAGTATTAAATGTGGCGCCGAACAGACTGCACCATTGTAAGTGGCTCGTTAAACTGCATAAGTGTGCGAAATTACGGCGAATTCTGAGGGGGTCCGAATGTGAAGCTCAATGTGAATCTGAATCTGTAGCTGTTTTGACAGACGTTCTGTTTTACCGGATCTCATAGCTGATCATTATCCCATCATCATTCAACCTTCATCTCCTCGACCACGCCAGCCACCATCTACCGTCCCCTCGCGACCATGGCATCGGGTTGACTGGAACGCCTTTTCACTTGACATCTTAAAGGAAATAGTTCACCTTGGAATTTTTTTACCAAACACGATTTGATTATATTTTTAATACAATTTCTTTTTATATTGTCAAAAATAGCCTTATATCGCGCCAATTCAGGACACAAGACCGTAAATTTGTGTTGCTTATCAAAACTATATGCATACTCTCGGAGTCAGAGTCCTGACGTCACGCGAATGTAAAAAATGGTTCAGCCAATCAGATTCGAAAGTAGTAGCGTAAGGATGGACTCGCATTAGAGATGTGCGAACCGGCGGCCGGCGGTTCGCTTGCTAGCACTAGCTGCAAGATGATTGGCTGATGGTATAGCCTCTGCCCGGGCTAGAACCAGTACAACATTCTTTCGCTTGCACCGCATTCCTTCGCCAAAAATTGAATATATTGGGCTGGAGAGTCTTTTCAGTCAAGAAAACTTGCAGATAGGGTTTTCCCAACACGGGCTACACAACTGCTATCTCAGTTTAAAACTAATGTTGAAGGTGAACTATTTCCTTTAAATGCGCATTGGGATTGTTTTTACTCGACAACTGATATCAATACCAAACTGTCGTATTTCATGAGTGTGTGGGACGCTGTTGTTGAGGCGCACTGTCCGGTGTTATTTCGTCGTGTTCGACGCACTGGCTGCCCCTGGCTGCGTGACGGGGCGGTTAGAGCGGCCATGGTGGAGCGTGACGCAGCGCGCCGTGTGTGGGCCGCCTCCCGTACAGTGGCCGACCGGGAGGCCTACCCACGACTGCGGAACCGGACTAAACTGTTGTTGACCCGTGCGCGTAGGACCTACCTCGCTGAGCTGTTGCGAGAGGACTCCAAACGCTTCTGGGCGCGGCTGAGGCGGTTCGGTGCGGATTTCTCTCCGAAGATGTCCACACCTCTGTCACCAGCTGACGGAGCCAGCTTGAGTGCTGATCAGCTCAATGAGCATTTTGCTGATGTAGGCGCTCGCGTGGCCGCTGAGGCTGCCCAGTCCGCACGAGAAACAGATTCCGCTCTTATGGGTCCGAGGCCCTACATGGTGTGCTGGTCGGGTTTCGTCCCACACTGTGTAACGTTGCTTGAACAGACGCGTGTCATTTGGCCGGCTCGGTGCGTCGAGGGCTGTCAGAATCGACGGCATACCACTGTCCGCTATCCGCAGCTGCCTTCCTGCCATCGCCCCACATATCCTACACCTCATCAACTCATCCATATCAACCCTTACCTTTCCCGATGCATGGAAAGTTGCCGTCGTTACCTCCATTCACAAATCTGGCGACCCTCTAAATCCGGGCAACTTTCGTCCGATTTCAATCCTTCCGGCCATATCTAAAATACTCGAGAAAGCTGTGTGCTCACAGCTCAGTTCCTACCTTATTACAAACCATATCCTCTCCCTTTCCTAATATGCATACCGCCCATCCCACTCCCCTGAAGATGCCCTTCTCGATGTTTTTTTTTGGGGGGGGGGGAAGGGGAGTGATTCTCGCCCACCCCGTAGTCCAGCCTATAGCTATATGCCGCCGCGGGTGGGGAGGAGAACCACTCCCCTCCGGGGCGGGGAACCGAATGACTTGCGCCAGCAGCCAGACTCGAACCCGGAACCCTTGGATTCGGAGTCCGACGCTCTACCAACTGAGCCACCCGGCCCCCCTTCTCGATGTTGTTGAGTGGGCGGCTCGGAAGGTCGATGTTGGAGATATCACGTGTCTGACGTCGATCGACCTGAGCAGGGCATTCGACAGTGTTGACCACCCGATGCTTCTGAACAAGCTCGAGTGGTATGGCATTTCATCCTGCTGGTTCAGGAGCTACCTCACAGGCCGCTCTCAACTCGTCCGCGGAGGTACCGCAGCGGCTCTGCCCCTCAACCACGGGGTCCCTCAGGGGTCTATTGTGGGTCCTATCCTCTTCCTCCTTTTTGTTAATGACCTCTCCTGCTTCCTACCCCATGGCCACATCCTATCTTATGCGGATGACACCCAAATCCTTGACTCAGCACCCTCCAATCACGATGACCTCCTGGTGCTGAAGTCGCGAGCCGAGGAAAACATACAGAGTCTACAACACTGGTTTAGTCTAAATAGTCTCAAAATGAATGCCAACAAAACCAGCCTCATTCTTCTTGGCACTCGCAATTCACTTACCAAGGCAGCAAACTTTGCACTAAGAGTAAACGACGTCGATATTCGACCTGAAAAGCAAATTAAAATGCTTGGTGTTCTCCTCGACCCGACCCTGAGCTGGGAGCTACACATATACACATACGACCCTGAGCTGGGAGCTACATCGTTCGTCGGACCAATTCCATCCTGATATCCCTCTACAAAATTCGCCACCACCTCTCTTCAGAAATCCTAGTTCAGACGAATATCTTCCCCCACCTCCAGAACTGCTCATCGGCCTGGGGTGGTGCTGCCAACTGTCACTTGGACAGGTTGCAAAACGTCCTCCATTTTGCAGCTCGACTGGTGTCTGGACTTCGCCGCTACGACCATGTTAGTCCCGTTCTCCGGGCGCTTGGCTGGCCTAGTATAACGAGTGTAATTGCGCGTCGGGATGCACTGAACGTGTACCGCGGTCTGCATGTGGCAGATGCCCCTAAAACGCTGCATGACATGTTTCGCCCGCGTAGCGCTGTTTCGGGGCGCAGGACGCGCCCCACCGCCGCGGGCACATCTGACCTCGAGTTGCCCAGTTTTCGGCTGGCGGCCGCGCGGTGGCTCTTCCCGTACAGAGCCGCTGCGTCCTGGAATAGGCTACCGCGACATGTAACCGGCTCTGTCTCGCGATCGCAGTAATTGCAGCGCCTTCCGAGATGAACATGTCGAGGATTAGTGTCATGTACTTCATTCGCAAGTGGTGTCATTTGTGTTAGTGTCATGCTGGAGTTGGTCATGTTTGTGATTCATGTTTTGACTGGTCCGTAATAGCCACTTGTGGAAACGCCCTAATAAATACATACATACATACAATACATACATACCAGAGTCAGTCTGCTCCGAGACGCAGCTGACGTCACATCGTGCAGATCCGTCCGTCCCTGGACTACACATTTTTTTGCAAAATCACCACACAAAAGATAAAAGATGTTAGAAAAACCTGAACATATGTGAGAGAACTGGGTATGGACAATACCCAAACCAAATTGCAAAGCAATATCTATATTTTTGACTGAGTGACGGCTCCCTAAGTGTACGAACCTCATGACGTCATTTTGTATTAATAACTTTTTTTGCCTTTTTTGGACAAGATACGAAAAAATAATTACCTTTTCTGCATTTCTGAGACAAAGCTGGTATGGGAACATGCTTTTGTATTTACATTTATCAATTTCTAATTTTAAGGTTTTCTGACAGAGCAAAATCGCTGCTCTGGATGTGGTCGGTCCGTCATTCACTTGACCTGGAAGGTCACCCGTTGACCTGAAACTTAAAAATCGCAAAATGTTAGATTCCCCTCATGACAGGCAATATCCCGGTTCTTACCGCATTGCTCTAAGTTGCTTGGTTTGGAAGTTAACAGGGGGTCTGTCAGCCCCCCCCCCCCGTAGGGCGAAGGTGAAAAAACTCCCCTAGGGCGAGGGTTAATTATATTTTCAGTCATCTCAATCTTGAACGAACATATCAGTGACACTTGACAGTATTTAATACAAGGATGTGATGATGAACTTGACGCTTGCCTTTTGACCAGAGGTGCAAAAAGTGGCACGACTGTCACGAACACGAACACAAAACGCAAAATGTATCACTATGACTCTCAGCATGATTTATATCTCCAACTTTCAAACATCATTTAATAAGTGAGTCATTTTGGACCCGCCCTTGAAAATGAGCCAGAATTAAAGAGGACCCAGCCTTACCTGTCACATCAGCACCAGCCTGCGTAGAACACAACTTGTCCCATAATGGATTGTGAACTCGCGGTTTCTTGCCGAATTCCGGTAAGCGCTCAGCATGTTTCCTTTTGACATGTGCTGCATCAAATACTAATGTTTGCTTTTACAAGGGCCAGAAGTAGCGTCCACGGTCCAGATCACAATAACCACAAATCAATACTTCACGGGAACCCATCGTGACCATCAACAATTAACTTAAGATGGCAACATCACCCATACAACATCACCCATACAACATCACCCATACAACATCACCCATACAACATCACAAATACAACATCACCCATACAACATCACACATTCATCACACATACAACATCACCCATACAACATCACCCATACAACATCACCCATACAACATCACCCATACAACATCACACATACATCACTCATACAACATCACCCATACAATATCACCCATACATCACCCATACAACATCACCCATACAACATCACCCATACAACATCACCCATACAACATCACCCATACAACATCACCCATGTCACATCACCCGTACAACATCACTCATACAACATCACCCATATAACATCACCCATACAACATCACCCATACAACATCACCCACACAACATCACCCATACAACATCACCCATACAACATCACCCATACAACATCGCCCATATAACATCACCCATACAACATCACCCATACAACATCGCCCATACAACATCACCCATACAACATCACCCATACGTCACCCATACAACATCACCCATACAACATCACCCATACAACATCACCCATATAACATCACCCATACAACATCACCCATACAACATCACCCATACAACATCACCCATACAACATCACCCATACAACATCACCCATACAACATCACACATGCATCACCCATACAACATCACACATACAACATCACACATACAACATCACACATACACCATCACACATACAACATCACACATACAACATCACCCATACAACATCACCCATACAACATCACACACACAACATCAACCATACAACATCACACATACAACATCACACATACAACATCACCCATACAACATCACCCATACAACATCACCCATACAATATCACCCATACAACATCACATGTACAACATCACCCATACAACATCATCCATACAACATCACATGTACAACATCACCCATACAACATCACCCATACAACATCACCCATACAACATCACACCTACAACATCACCCATACAACATCACCTATACATCACACATACAACATCACCCACACAACATCACCCATACAACATTACCCATACAACATCACCCATACAACATCACCCCCACAACATCACCCATACAACATCACCCATACAATATCACACCTACAACATCACCCATACAACATCACCCACACAACATCACCTATACATCACACATACAACATCACCCACACAACATCACCCATACAACATCACACATACAACATCACCCACCCAACATCACCCATACAACATCACCCATACAACATCACCCATACTACATCACACATACAACATCACACATACATCACCCATGCAACATCACACATACAACATCACCCATACAACATCACACATACAACATCATCCATACAACATCACCCATACAACATCACCCATACAACATCACACATACATCACCCATACAACATCACACATACAACATCACATATACATCACCCATGCAACATCACATATACAACAGCACACATACAACATCAACCATACAACATCACCCATACAACATCACACATACAACATCACCCATACAACATCACACATACAACATCACACATACATCACCCATACAACATCACACATACAACATCACCCACCCAACATCACCCATACAACATCACCCATACAACATCACCCATACAACATCACACATACAACATCACCCATACAACATCACACATACAACATCACACATACAACGTCACCCATACATCACCCATACAACATCACACATACAACATCACCCATACAACATCACACATACAACATCACCCATACAACATCACACATACAACATCACCCATACAACATCACGCATACAACATCACCCATACAACATCACACATACAACATCACCCATACAACATCACACATACATCACCCATGCAACATCACATATACAACATCACACATACATCACCCATGCAACATCACACATACAACATCACACATACATCACCCACATAACATCACCCATACATCACCCATACAACAACACCCATACAACATCATACACACAACATCACACATGCAACATCACCCATACAACATCACACATACAACATCACGCATACAACATCACCCATACAACATCACCCATACAACATCACCCATACAACATCACCCATACAACATCACCCATACAACATCATTCATACAACATCACACATGCAACATTACCCATACAACATCAACCATACAACATCACCCATACAACATCACCCATACATCACCCATACAACATCACACATACAAAATCACACATACAACATCACCCATACAACATCACACATACAACATCACCCATACAACATCACACATGCAACATCACACATACAACATCGCACATACAACATCACCCATACAACATCACCCATACAACATCACCCATACAACATCACCCATACAACATCACCCATACAACATCATTCATACAACATCACACATGCAACATTACCCATACAACATCAACCATACAACATCACCCATACAACATCACCCATACAACATCACCCATACAACATCACACATACAACATCACCCATACAACATCACACATACAACATCACCCATACAACATCACACATGCAACATCACACATACAACATCACCCATACAACATCACCCATGCAACATCACACATACAAAATCACACATACAACATCACCCATACAACATCACCCATACAACATCACACATACAACATCACACATGCAACATCACACATACAACGTCACACATACAACATCACACCTACACTATCACCCATACAACATCACCCATACAACATCACCCATACGACATCACACATACAGCATCACACATACATCACACATACAACATCACATATACATCATCACCTATACATCACCCATACAACATCACCCATACAACATCACCCATACAACATCACACATATAACATCACCCATACAACATCACCCATACAACATCACACATACATCACACATACAACATCGCACATACAACATCACACATACAACATCACCCATACAACATCACACATACAACATCACCCATACAACATCACACATACAACATCACCCATACAACATCACACATACAACATCACCCATACAACATCACACATACAACATCATCCATACAACATCACCCATGCACCACCCATACAACATCACACATACAACATCACACATGTAACATCACCCATACAACATCACACATACAACATCACCCATACATCATCACCCATACAACATCATACATACAAAATCACCCATACAACATCACCCATACAACATCACCCATACAACATCACCCATGCACCACCCATACAACATCACACATACATCACCCATACAACATCACACATACATCACCATGCAACATCACCCATGCAACATCACCCATACAACATCACCCATACAACATCGCCCATGCAACATCACCCATACAACATCACCCATACAACATCACCCATGCATCACCCCTACAACATCACCCATACAACATCACCCATACAACATCACCCATACAACATCACCCATACAACATCACACATACAACATCACACATACATCACCCATGCAACATCACCCATACAACATCACCCATACAACATCACCCATACAACATCACCCATACAACATCACCCATACAACATCACCCATACAACATCACACATACATCACCCATGCAACATCACCCATGCAACATCACCCATACAACATCACCCATACAACATCACCCATACAACATCACCCATACAACATCACCCATACAACATCACACATACATCACTCATACAACATCACTCATACAACATCACCCATATACCATCACCCATACAACATCACCCATACAACATCACCCACACAACATCACCCATACAACATCACCCATAAAACATCACCCATACAACATCGCCCATATAACATCACCCATATATCACCCATACAACATCGCACATACAACATCACCCATACAACATCACCCATACGTCACCCATACAACATCACCCATACAACATCACCCATACAACATCACCCATACAACATCACCCATACAACATCGCCCATATAACATCACCCATATATCACCCATACAACATCGCACATACAACATCACCCATACAACATCACCCATACGTCACCCATACAACATCACCCATACAACATCACCCATACAACATCACCCATACAACATCACCCATACAACATCACCCATACAACATCACCCATACAACATCACATGTACATCACCCATATAACATCACCCATACATCACCCATACAACATCACACATACATCACCCATACAACATCACACATACAACATCACCCATACAACATCACCCATACAACATCGCCCATATAACATCACCCATATATCACCCATACAACATCGCACATACAACATCACCCATACAACATCACCCATACGTCACCCATACAACATCACCCATACAACATCACCCATACAACATCACCCATACAACATCACCCATACAACATCACCCATACAACATCACCCATACAACATCACACATACATCACCCATACAACATCACCCATACAACATCACACACACAACATCAACCATACAACATCACACATACATCACCCATACAACATCACCCATACAACATCACCCATACAACATCACCCATACAACATCACCCATACAACATCACCCATACAACATCACCCACACAACATTAACCATACACCATCACACATACAACATCACACATACAACATCACCCATACAACATCACCCATACAACATCACCCATACAACATCACCCATACAGCATCACCCATACAACATCACCCATACATCACCCATACAACATCACCCATGCAACATCACACATACAACATCACCCATACAACATCACCCAGCCGCACTTCAACACACAGGATGAAAACGTTCTGATATAAACAAAACTAACAAGCAGAAGATTTTCTTCGCAGCTCGTCGGGAAACACCATATGAAGGACATTTTGCATGTCGCTTGAAGTGTCACCTTCACGCATTTGTCACATCCAAAGTTCGCCAACTTTGTCACTGTCACAATGGTGAAGGAATAGACCAGGGAGTGTACTCCGCTCCTTCAACATTGGTAAAAAGTGTGACAGCCGCGAGCATCTTCCAGCATCTTGGCCGTGTTTATCAGATCTGCTCATAAGCTATATTTGGCTATCGGCTAGTATTGACCAATCAGTCTTGAGCAAGCTTGACGGTGATTGGTCAGGTTGTGATAACGTGAACCGGGGGAGAATCATTTGTTTACATTTCAACAGGTTCGCCATATTGGTTCGCTGGCAATGTACGGGCGTGTGTGCGTGTGCATTTTTATGCATTGAATTAGTTTTATGAAGCGTAAGACAATATTTTAAGGTGTATATGAAAGTTGAAATATTAATTGTATCGGTCGACATAGCAGTATTTCCCCAGAATACCTCATAAGCTTAAAATTTACACACAAATCTGTGCGTTCTTTGCTGAGGACATCTGCGAAAATTGTCGACATAAGAGGCTGTAGGAGTAGGTTAGCTATATTTGGATATTTTTCAAGGACGTAAAGATTGTGTCACCTTATATCAACAGAATAGAAAATACATACCAATGTGACTGATATCGGTATTACTTAGGTTTTGAGACACCATTCTGAGTAGTACCAGTGGCGGTGGATCGTATTTTCGGATGGAGGGGAAAAGAAACCCAAGGGGCCGCCTCGGCAAAATGGCCCCCTCCCACGGCCAAAGCCCCCCCCCCCCCAAAAAAAAAAACGCGAAATGGTATCTCCTCGGATTTAGGCCACTATATTTTGCAGGGCCTCTAAATAGTCGCAAAGAAGTCGGACTGGCCCATGTTGAAGTCTCAGGCCTTCTGAAGGCCTGTAATGTTTAGTTATTCAGTTCAGTTATGTTAAAAGCCGTACGGGAAATGTTACATGTTAACCGTAGCGGCGCTCGCTCTCCCCTGGCGGTAGCATTGTAAGCTATAGTTAATGGGGCTTCCGTATGTCAAGACTGTGTCAAGGTCGCGGCGAGGTCGGCCGGCAGTGAGTCGAGTTGGAGTCGAGTCGTGCGTCGGACTGTAGCGCGGAGGTGCGCTGGCTGTGTGCCAAGGGTGGCTGGATGTGTGCCAAGTGGCAAGTACTTTAAGTTTAAGTTTTTTGCAGTTACCATTGAGTTTAAATACACACAAGAGTGGAGCGCTTCTGTGTCAGTGGTGACTGAAGGAACGGCGAACAGAACAAGGCCCCTCATGGCCTACCGATTGTCCCCCTCAGGCCGACTGAGGGCCTTCTGTCGGCCTCTCAGGCCACAGGCCTCTCAGGCTCGCTGGGGGCACATCGGGGCCCTGGGCCATTATTTGGGTCAAAAGGAAAAATTGAACCAACTGCTCTTACAAATTTATGGGGGAGGCAAAATCATATGTTCCCCCCCCCCCAACTTCTTGCAGCTGCCCGCTCTGCCCCCCCCCCCTTATCCGCCGCCACTGAGTAGTACCTAATGCTACTGGTCCTGTGCTGTGGGCAGAGGCGTAGCCAGGGGGTGCAAATGGTGATCCTGCACCCGGGAGATTTTGCCGGGCCCCCTATGCCCCGCTGCAACCACACGGCCTGGCGGCCGTCATTTTATGTTGTTGTAAAATACCATGAGAGAAGCCGATTCAAAGCCCTCTCACACAATACAAGGACCCTCCTAGTCTGACAGAGAGCCCTATGATACGGAGGAAAAACACTTTCGTGAACCCTCTCAGCAGGCACGTAGCTAAAGGGGCCGGGTGCCCCGTGCCACCCCCCGCCCCCCATATATATATATATATATATATATATATATATATATATATATATATATATATATATATATATATATATATATATATATATATATATATATATATATATATATATATATATATATATATATATATATATATATATATCTGTCTGTCTGTCTGTCTGTCTGTCTGTCTGTCTGTCTGTCTGTCTGTCTGTCTGTCTGTCTGTCTGTCTGTCTGTCTGTCTGTCTGTCTGTCTGTCTGTCTGTCTGTCTGTCTGTCTGTCTGTCTGTCTGTCTGTCTGTCTGTCTGTCTGTCTGTCTGTCTGTCTGTCTGTCTGTCTGTCTGTCTGTCTGTCTGTCTGTCTGTCTGTCTGTCTGTCTGTCTGTCTGTCTGTCTGTCTGTCTGTCTGTCTGTCTGTCTGTCTGTCTGTCTGTCTGTCTGTCTGTCTGTCTGTCTGTCTGTCTGTCTGTCTGTCTGTCTGTCTGTCTGTCTGTCTGTCTGTCTGTCTGTCTGTCTGTCTGTCTGTCTGTCTGTCTGTCTGTCTGTCTGTCTGTCTGTCTGTCTGTCTGTCTGTCTGTCTGTCTGTCTGTCTGTCTGTCTGTCTGTCTGTCTGTCTGTCTGTCTGTCTGTCTGTCTGTCTGTCTGTCTGTCTGTCTGTCTGTCTGTCTGTCTGTCTGTCTGTCTGTCTGTCTGTCTGTCTGTCTGTCTGTCTGTCTGTCTGTCTGTCTGTCTGTCTGTCTGTCTGTCTGTCTGTCTGTCTGTCTGTCTGTCTGTCTGTCTGTCTGTCTGTCTGTCTGTCTGTCTGTCTGTCTGTCTGTCTGTCTGTCTGTCTGTCTGTCTGTCTGTCTGTCTGTCTGTCTGTCTGTCTGTCTGTCTGTCTGTCTGTCTGTCTGTCTGTCTGTCTGTCTGTCTGTCTGTCTGTCTGTCTGTCTGTCTGTCTGTCTGTCTGTCTGTCTGTCTGTCTGTCTGTCTGTCTGTCTGTCTGTCTGTCTGTCTGTCTGTCTGTCTGTCTGTCTGTCTGTCTGTCTGTCTGTCTGTCTGTCTGTCTGTCTGTCTGTCTGTCTGTCTGTCTGTCTGTCTGTCTGTCTGTCTGTCTGTCTGTCTGTCTGTCTGTCTGTCTGTCTGTCTGTCTGTCTGTCTGTCTGTCTGTCTGTCTGTCTGTCTGTCTGTCTGTCTGTCTGTCTGTCTGTCTGTCTGTCTGTCTGTCTGTCTGTCTGTCTGTCTGTCTGTCTGTCTGTCTGTCTGTCTGTCTGTCTGTCTGTCTGTCTGTCTGTCTGTCTGTCTGTCTGTCTGTCTGTCTGTCTGTCTGTCTGTCTGTCTGTCTGTCTGTCTGTCTGTCTGTCTGTCTGTCTGTCTGTCTGTCTGTCTGTCTGTCTGTCTGTCTGTCTGTCTGTCTGTCTGTCTGTCTGTCTGTCTGTCTGTCTGTCTGTCTGTCTGTCTGTCTGTCTGTCTGTCTGTCTGTCTGTCTGTCTGTCTGTCTGTCTGTCTGTCTGTCTGTCTGTCTGTCTGTCTGTCTGTCTGTCTGTCTGTCTGTCTGTCTGTCTGTCTGTCTGTCTGTCTGTCTGTCTGTCTGTCTGTCTGTCTGTCTGTCTGTCTGTCTGTCTGTCTGTCTGTCTGTCTGTCTGTCTGTCTGTCTGTCTGTCTGTCTGTCTGTCTGTCTGTCTGTCTGTCTGTCTGTCTGTCTGTCTGTCTGTCTGTCTGTCTGTCTGTCTGTCTGTCTGTCTGTCTGTCTGTCTGTCTGTCTGTCTGTCTGTCTGTCTGTCTGTCTGTCTGTCTGTCTGTCTGTCTGTCTGTCTGTCTGTCTGTCTGTCTGTCTGTCTGTCTGTCTGTCTGTCTGTCTGTCTGTCTGTCTGTCTGTCTGTCTGTCTGTCTGTCTGTCTGTCTGTCTGTCTGTCTGTCTGTCTGTCTGTCTGTCTGTCTGTCTGTCTGTCTGTCTGTCTGTCTGTCTGTCTGTCTGTCTGTCTGTCTGTCTGTCTGTCTGTCTGTCTGTCTGTCTGTCTGTCTGTCTGTCTGTCTGTCTGTCTGTCTGTCTGTCTGTCTGTCTGTCTGTCTGTCTGTCTGTCTGTCTGTCTGTCTGTCTGTCTGTCTGTCTGTCTGTCTGTCTGTCTGTCTGTCTGTCTGTCTGTCTGTCTGTCTGTCTGTCTGTCTGTCTGTCTGTCTGTCTGTCTGTCTGTCTGTCTGTCTGTCTGTCTGTCTGTCTGTCTGTCTGTCTGTCTGTCTGTCTGTCTGTCTGTCTGTCTGTCTGTCTGTCTGTCTGTCTGTCTGTCTGTCTGTCTGTCTGTCTGTCTGTCTGTCTGTCTGTCTGTCTGTCTGTCTGTCTGTCTGTCTGTCTGTCTGTCTGTCTGTCTGTCTGTCTGTCTGTCTGTCTGTCTGTCTGTCTGTCTGTCTGTCTGTCTGTCTGTCTGTCTGTCTGTCTGTCTGTCTGTCTGTCTGTCTGTCTGTCTGTCTGTCTGTCTGTCTGTCTGTCTGTCTGTCTGTCTGTCTGTCTGTCTGTCTGTCTGTCTGTCTGTCTGTCTGTCTGTCTGTCTGTCTGTCTGTCTGTCTGTCTGTCTGTCTGTCTGTCTGTCTGTCTGTCTGTCTGTCTGTCTGTCTGTCTGTCTGTCTGTCTGTCTGTCTGTCTGTCTGTCTGTCTGTCTGTCTGTCTGTCTGTCTGTCTGTCTGTCTGTCTGTCTGTCTGTCTGTCTGTCTGTCTGTCTGTCTGTCTGTCTGTCTGTCTGTCTGTCTGTCTGTCTGTCTGTCTGTCTGTCTGTCTGTCTGTCTGTCTGTCTGTCTGTCTGTCTGTCTGTCTGTCTGTCTGTCTGTCTGTCTGTCTGTCTGTCTGTCTGTCTGTCTGTCTGTCTGTCTGTCTGTCTGTCTGTCTGTCTGTCTGTCTGTCTGTCTGTCTGTCTGTCTGTCTGTCTGTCTGTCTGTCTGTCTGTCTGTCTGTCTGTCTGTCTGTCTGTCTGTCTGTCTGTCTGTCTGTCTGTCTGTCTGTCTGTCTGTCTGTCTGTCTGTCTGTCTGTCTGTCTGTCTGTCTGTCTGTCTGTCTGTCTGTCTGTCTGTCTGTCTGTCTGTCTGTCTGTCTGTCTGTCTGTCTGTCTGTCTGTCTGTCTGTCTGTCTGTCTGTCTGTCTGTCTGTCTGTCTGTCTGTCTGTCTGTCTGTCTGTCTGTCTGTCTGTCTGTCTGTCTGTCTGTCTGTCTGTCTGTCTGTCTGTCTGTCTGTCTGTCTGTCTGTCTGTCTGTCTGTCTGTCTGTCTGTCTGTCTGTCTGTCTGTCTGTCTGTCTGTCTGTCTGTCTGTCTGTCTGTCTGTCTGTCTGTCTGTCTGTCTGTCTGTCTGTCTGTCTGTCTGTCTGTCTGTCTGTCTGTCTGTCTGTCTGTCTGTCTGTCTGTCTGTCTGTCTGTCTGTCTGTCTGTCTGTCTGTCTGTCTGTCTGTCTGTCTGTCTGTCTGTCTGTCTGTCTGTCTGTCTGTCTGTCTGTCTGTCTGTCTGTCTGTCTGTCTGTCTGTCTGTCTGTCTGTCTGTCTGTCTGTCTGTCTGTCTGTCTGTCTGTCTGTCTGTCTGTCTGTCTGTCTGTCTGTCTGTCTGTCTGTCTGTCTGTCTGTCTGTCTGTCTGTCTGTCTGTCTGTCTGTCTGTCTGTCTGTCTGTCTGTCTGTCTGTCTGTCTGTCTGTCTGTCTGTCTGTCTGTCTGTCTGTCTGTCTGTCTGTCTGTCTGTCTGTCTGTCTGTCTGTCTGTCTGTCTGTCTGTCTGTCTGTCTGTCTGTCTGTCTGTTCTGTCTGTCTGTCTGTCTGTCTGGTCTGTCTGTCTGTTGTCTGTCTGTCAGTCTGTCTGTCTGTCGTCTGTCTGTGCTGTCTGTCTGTCTGTGTCTGTGTCTGTGTCTGTGTCTGTGTCTGTGTCTGTGTCTGTGTCTGTGTCTGTGTCTGTGTCTGTGTCTGTGTCTGTGTCTGTGTCTGTGTCTGTGTCTGTGTCTGTGTCTGTGTCTGTGTCTGTGTCTGTGTCTGTGTCTGTGTCTGTGTCTGTGTCTGTGTCTGTGTCTGTGTCTGTGTCTGTGTCTGTGTCTGTGTCTGTGTCTGTGTCTGTGTCTGTGTCTGTGTCTGTGTCTGTGTCTGTGTCTGTGTCTGTGTCTGTGTCTGTGTCTGTGTCTGTGTCTGTGTCTGTGTCTGTGTCTGTGTCTGTGTCTGTGTCTGTGTCTGTGTCTGTGTCTGTGTCTGTGTCTGTGTCTGTGTCTGTGTCTGTGTCTGTGTCTGTGTCTGTGTCTGTGTCTGTGTCTGTGTCTGTGTCTGTGTCTGTGTCTGTGTCTGTGTCTGTGTCTGTGTCTGTGTCTGTGTCTGTGTCTGTGTCTGTGTCTGTGTCTGTGTCTGTGTCTGTGTCTGTGTCTGTGTCTGTGTCTGTGTCTGTGTCTGTGTCTGTGTCTGTGTCTGTGTCTGTGTCTGTGTCTGTGTCTGTGTCTGTGTCTGTGTCTGTGTCTGTGTCTGTGTCTGTGTCTGTGTCTGTGTCTGTGTCTGTGTCTGTGTCTGTGTCTGTGTCTGTGTCTGTGTCTGTGTCTGTGTCTGTGTCTGTGTCTGTGTCTGTGTCTGTGTCTGTGTCTGTGTCTGTGTCTGTGTCTGTGTCTGTGTCTGTGTCTGTGTCTGTGTCTGTGTCTGTGTCTGTGTCTGTGTCTGTGTCTGTGTCTGTGTCTGTGTCTGTGTCTGTGTCTGTGTCTGTGTCTGTGTCTGTGTCTGTGTCTGTGTCTGTGTCTGTGTCTGTGTCTGTGTCTGTGTCTGTGTCTGTGTCTGTGTCTGTGTCTGTGTCTGTGTCTGTGTCTGTGTCTGTGTCTGTGTCTGTGTCTGTGTCTGTGTCTGTGTCTGTGTCTGTCTGTGTCTGTGTCTGTGTCTGTGTCTGTGTCTGTGTCTGTGTCTGTGTCTGTGTCTGTGTCTGTGTCTGTGTCTGTGTCTGTGTCTGTGTCTGTGTCTGTGTCTGTGTCTGTGTCTGTGTCTGTGTCTGTGTCTGTGTCTGTGTCTGTGTCTGTGTCTGTGTCTGTGTCTGTGTCTGTGTCTGTGTCTGTGTCTGTGTCTGTGTCTGTGTCTGTGTCTGTGTCTGTGTCTGTGTCTGTGTCTGTGTCTGTGTCTGTGTCTGTGTCTGTGTCTGTGTCTGTGTCTGTGTCTGTGTCTGTGTCTGTGTCTGTGTCTGTGTCTGTGTCTGTGTCTGTGTCTGTGTCTGTGTCTGTGTCTGTGTCTGTGTCTGTGTCTGTGTCTGTGTCTGTGTCTGTGTCTGTGTCTGTGTCTGTGTCTGTGTCTGTGTCTGTGTCTGTGTCTGTGTCTGTGTCTGTGTCTGTGTCTGTGTCTGTGTCTGTGTCTGTGTCTGTGTCTGTGTCTGTGTCTGTGTCTGTGTCTGTGTCTGTGTCTGTGTCTGTGTCTGTGTCTGTGTCTGTGTCTGTGTCTGTGTCTGTGTCTGTGTCTGTGTCTGTGTCTGTGTCTGTGTCTGTGTCTGTGTCTGTGTCTGTGTCTGTGTCTGTGTCTGTGTCTGTGTCTGTGTCTGTGTCTGTGTCTGTGTCTGTGTCTGTGTCTGTGTCTGTGTCTGTGTCTGTGTCTGTGTCTGTGTCTGTGTCTGTGTCTGTGTCTGTGTCTGTGTCTGTGTCTGTGTCTGTGTCTGTGTCTGTGTCTGTGTCTGTGTCTGTGTCTGTGTCTGTGTCTGTGTCTGTGTCTGTGTCTGTGTCTGTGTCTGTGTCTGTGTCTGTGTCTGTGTCTGTGTCTGTGTCTGTGTCTGTGTCTGTGTCTGTGTCTGTGTCTGTGTCTGTGTCTGTGTCTGTGTCTGTGTCTGTGTCTGTGTCTGTGTCTGTGTCTGTGTCTGTGTCTGTGTCTGTGTCTGTGTCTGTGTCTGTGTCTGTGTCTGTGTCTGTGTCTGTGTCTGTGTCTGTGTCTGTGTCTGTGTCTGTGTCTGTGTCTGTGTCTGTGTCTGTGTCTGTGTCTGTGTCTGTGTCTGTGTCTGTGTCTGTGTCTGTGTCTGTGTCTGTGTCTGCTGTCTGTGTCTGTGTCTGTGTCTGTGTCTTCTGTGACTGTGTCTGTGTCTGTGTCTGTGTGTGTCTGTGTCTGTGTCTGTGTCTGTGTCTGTGTCTGTGTCTGTGTCTGTGTCTGTGTCTGTGTCTGTGTCTGTGTCCTGTGTCTGTGTCTAGTGTGTGTCTGTGTCTGTGTCTGGTGTCTGTGTCTGTGTCTGTGTCTGTGTCTGTGTCTGTGTCTGTGTCTGTGTCTGTGTCTGTGTCTAGTGTCTGTGTCTGTGTCTGTGCTCTGTGTCTGTGTCTGTGTCATACGTCAGCTGTCTCGTGTCTGTGTCTGTGTCTGTGTCTGTGTCTGTGTCCTGTGTCTGTGTTGTGTCTGTGTGCTGGTGTCTGTGTCTTGTGTCTGTGTCTGTGTCTGTGTCTGTGTCTGTGTCTGTGTCTGTGTCTCTGATGTCTGTGTCTGTGGTCTGTGTCTGGTGTCTGTGTCTGTGTCTGTGTCTGGTGTCTGTGTCTGTGTCTGTGTCTGTGTCTGTGTGGTGTCTGTGTCTGTGTCTGTGTCTGTGTTGTCGTCTGTTTGTCTGTGTCTGTGTTGTGTCTTGTCTGGTCTGTGTCTGTCTGTGTCTGTGTCTGTGTCTGTGTCTGTGTCTGTGTCTGTGTCTGTGTCTGTGTCTGTGTCTGTGTCTGTGTCTGTGTCTGTGTCTGTGTCTGTGTCTGTGTCTGTGTCTGTGTCTGTGTCTGTGTCTGTGTCTGTGTCTGTGTCTGTGTCTGTGTCTGTGTCTGTGTCTGTGTCTGTGTCTGTGTCTGTGTCTGTGTCTGTGTCTGTGTCTGTGTCTGTGTCTGTGTCTGTGTCTGTGTCTGTGTCTGTGTCTGTGTCTGTGTCTGTGTCTGTGTCTGTGTCTGTGTCTGTGTCTGTGTCTGTGTCTGTGTCTGTGTCTGTGTCTGTGTCTGTGTCTGTGTCTGTGTCTGTGTCTGTGTCTGTGTCTGTGTCTGTGTCTGTGTCTGTGTCTGTGTCTGTGTCTGTGTCTGTGTCTGTGTCTGTGTCTGTGTCTGTGTCTGTGTCTGTGTCTGTGTCTGTGTCTGTGTCTGTGTCTGTGTCTGTGTCTGTGTCTGTGTCTGTGTCTGTGTCTGTGTCTGTGTCTGTGTCTGTGTCTGTGTCTGTGTCTGTGTCTGTGTCTGTGTCTGTGTCTGTGTCTGTGTCTGTGTCTGTGTCTGTGTCTGTGTCTGTGTCTGTGTCTGTGTCTGTGTCTGTGTCTGTGTCTGTGTCTGTGTCTGTGTCTGTGTCTGTGTCTGTGTCTGTGTCTGTGTCTGTGTCTGTGTCTGTGTCTGTGTCTGTGTCTGTGTCTGTGTCTGTGTCTGTGTCTGTGTCTGTGTCTGTGTCTGTGTCTGTGTCTGTGTCTGTGTCTGTGTCTGTGTCTGTGTCTGTGTCTGTGTCTGTGTCTGTGTCTGTGTCTGTGTCTGTGTCTGTGTCTGTGTCTGTGTCTGTGTCTGTGTCTGTGTCTGTGTCTGTGTCTGTGTCTGTGTCTGTGTCTGTGTCTGTGTCTGTGTCTGTGTCTGTGTCTGTGTCTGTGTCTGTGTCTGTGTCTGTGTCTGTGTCTGTGTCTGTGTCTGTGTCTGTGTCTGTGTCTGTGTCTGTGTCTGTGTCTGTGTCTGTGTCTGTGTCTGTGTCTGTGTCTGTGTCTGTGTCTGTGTCTGTGTCTGTGTCTGTGTCTGTGTCTGTGTCTGTGTCTGTGTCTGTGTCTGTGTCTGTGTCTGTGTCTGTGTCTGTGTCTGTGTCTGTGTCTGTGTCTGTGTCTGTGTCTGTGTCTGTGTCTGTGTCTGTGTCTGTGTCTGTGTCTGTGTCTGTGTCTGTGTCTGTGTCTGTGTCTGTGTCTGTGTCTGTGTCTGTGTCTGTGTCTGTGTCTGTGTCTGTGTCTGTGTCTGTGTCTGTGTCTGTGTCTGTGTCTGTGTCTGTGTCTGTGTCTGTGTCTGTGTCTGTGTCTGTGTCTGTGTCTGTGTCTGTGTCTGTGTCTGTGTCTGTGTCTGTGTCTGTGTCTGTGTCTGTGTCTGTGTCTGTGTCTGTGTCTGTGTCTGTGTCTGTGTCTGTGTCTGTGTCTGTGTCTGTGTCTGTGTCTGTGTCTGTGTCTGTGTCTGTGTCTGTGTCTGTGTCTGTGTCTGTGTCTGTGTCTGTGTCTGTGTCTGTGTCTGTGTCTGTGTCTGTGTCTGTGTCTGTGTCTGTGTCTGTGTCTGTGTCTGTGTCTGTGTCTGTGTCTGTGTCTGTGTCTGTGTCTGTGTCTGTGTCTGTGTCTGTGTCTGTGTCTGTGTCTGTGTCTGTGTCTGTGTCTGTGTCTGTGTCTGTGTCTGTGTCTGTGTCTGTGTCTGTGTCTGTGTCTGTGTCTGTGTCTGTGTCTGTGTCTGTGTCTGTGTCTGTGTCTGTGTCTGTGTCTGTGTCTGTGTCTGTGTCTGTGTCTGTGTCTGTGTCTGTGTCTGTGTCTGTGTCTGTGTCTGTGTCTGTGTCTGTGTCTGTGTCTGTGTCTGTGTCTGTGTCTGTGTCTGTGTCTGTGTCTGTGTCTGTGTCTGTGTCTGTGTCTGTGTCTGTGTCTGTGTCTGTGTCTGTGTCTGTGTCTGTGTCTGTGTCTGTGTCTGTGTCTGTGTCTGTGTCTGTGTCTGTGTCTGTGTCTGTGTCTGTGTCTGTGTCTGTGTCTGTGTCTGTGTCTGTGTCTGTGTCTGTGTCTGTGTCTGTGTCTGTGTCTGTGTCTGTGTCTGTGTCTGTGTCTGTGTCTGTGTCTGTGTCTGTGTCTGTGTCTGTGTCTGTGTCTGTGTCTGTGTCTGTGTCTGTGTCTGTGTCTGTGTCTGTGTCTGTGTCTGTGTCTGTGTCTGTGTCTGTGTCTGTGTCTGTGTCTGTGTCTGTGTCTGTGTCTGTGTCTGTGTCTGTGTCTGTGTCTGTGTCTGTGTCTGTGTCTGTGTCTGTGTCTGTGTCTGTGTCTGTGTCTGTGTCTGTGTCTGTGTCTGTGTCTGTGTCTGTGTCTGTGTCTGTGTCTGTGTCTGTGTCTGTGTCTGTGTCTGTGTCTGTGTCTGTGTCTGTGTCTGTGTCTGTGTCTGTGTCTGTGTCTGTGTCTGTGTCTGTGTCTGTGTCTGTGTCTGTGTCTGTGTCTGTGTCTGTGTCTGTGTCTGTGTCTGTGTCTGTGTCTGTGTCTGTGTCTGTGTCTGTGTCTGTGTCTGTGTCTGTGTCTGTGTCTGTGTCTGTGTCTGTGTCTGTGTCTGTGTCTGTGTCTGTGTCTGTGTCTGTGTCTGTGTCTGTGTCTGTGTCTGTGTCTGTGTCTGTGTCTGTGTCTGTGTCTGTGTCTGTGTCTGTGTCTGTGTCTGTGTCTGTGTCTGTGTCTGTGTCTGTGTCTGTGTCTGTGTCTGTGTCTGTGTCTGTGTCTGTGTCTGTGTCTGTGTCTGTGTCTGTGTCTGTGTCTGTGTCTGTGTCTGTGTCTGTGTCTGTGTCTGTGTCTGTGTCTGTGTCTGTGTCTGTGTCTGTGTCTGTGTCTGTGTCTGTGTCTGTGTCTGTGTCTGTGTCTGTGTCTGTGTCTGTGTCTGTGTCTGTGTCTGTGTCTGTGTCTGTGTCTGTGTCTGTGTCTGTGTCTGTGTCTGTGTCTGTGTCTGTGTCTGTGTCTGTGTCTGTGTCTGTGTCTGTGTCTGTGTCTGTGTCTGTGTCTGTGTCTGTGTCTGTGTCTGTGTCTGTGTCTGTGTCTGTGTCTGTGTCTGTGTCTGTGTCTGTGTCTGTGTCTGTGTCTGTGTCTGTGTCTGTGTCTGTGTCTGTGTCTGTGTCTGTGTCTGTGTCTGTGTCTGTGTCTGTGTCTGTGTCTGTGTCTGTGTCTGTGTCTGTGTCTGTGTCTGTGTCTGTGTCTGTGTCTGTGTCTGTGTCTGTGTCTGTGTCTGTGTCTGTGTCTGTGTCTGTGTCTGTGTCTGTGTCTGTGTCTGTGTCTGTGTCTGTGTCTGTGTCTGTGTCTGTGTCTGTGTCTGTGTCTGTGTCTGTGTCTGTGTCTGTGTCT